>LUCG01303288.1:0-10074 GCA_001633085.1 Carthamus tinctorius
TTTCTAATTCTTCATCTGTTTACTTTATTTTGCCCTTTTTTGGCCAATGGTGGCTGGTTTGTATAGAAAAGGAGGAACCAGAAGGTGTTGGTTTTGGTTAATTGTGATAGCTTTTTGATGGTGGAATTGAATTTGTTATGTTATATTCAATATATTGTTATTTACTAGTTCACAAACATTAAATTTGTTACTCTTGTTAGTTCTTTAAGAAAAGTTGCAAATAGAAGGAAGAGTTTGGGGCCATTTACTTGGTCTAACCGGGTAAGTACTGATTCCGGGAAGAGTATCGGATAAGTACTAATTCGGGTAAGAGCGCTCATCTGGATAGAAGTTATTCGGGTAGAAATTCGCTGATAAGAGTGTTCACCTAATGTTTTTTAGTAGGTGCTTACCAAAAAAAAACTATTTTAATTTATTTTATAGTTGGATCTTAAAAGAAAGAGGGGAGAAGAAAGTGCAAATATTGAATAATCAAATCTGATCCGGATAAGTATTATTGTGATACTGTTCCAATCAGATCTTCGGTCAGATCTCGGTCAGCACCAAGTAAACTGTCCTTAGTTTTATAAATGTTAAACATATTCCATCTTCTTGAGTTGCTTGATGTTTCTAGAAAAATCTCTTCTTGAGTCGCCTGATGACGTTTTCACACGTTCTGACACGAAGTCGATGAGGTATCCATTCATAAGGGCATCCAATTAATCCTCGACGACCATCGACCGACCTCAAAAACGGACCCACATGCTCACCCGTTGCATCGAACGGATAGATAGGGATGTCGTCCACTGGTCTTTCAATGATGTTACCGATCATTAGGCTACTAATACTTTGATATGCGGGTTTTGTCTTCTTGTGTTTAAAATTTTTGTCACAAGTTCTTTTGAAATCATAGTAAGTTTAAAATTAAACGTTAAAAACTAAGAAAAGTGCCAAAGATATTTGAGTTCCACTGTAATTGTAGTGAAAGAAAAATCTTATAAATCAACTTTATTGAGGGTAGTATTTGTTTTTATTACAGTTCAAAGTATATATAACGAGAATTGACTAATTGATGCAATAGACTCTTTTACGCCTCTACAATCTTCTATACTATCACAAAAATTGAACCTATGTTTCGTGCAGTTGGAGCGGATCTAGCGTTTAGGGAGTGGCGGATGGGTCCCTATTAAAACAATTTTCTTCTTCTTTTTCCTTACGATGAAAACAAGTTTTTCTTAATTTTATGCTATAAGTCCCTTCAATAGTTCCTAACTTCCTATCATATGTCTCTACAACCAAAATAAAGTGAACCAAACAATGAAAAAAACTTTTAACATCATCCAAAAACATGAAGAAAAAAAAAACTACTGAAATCGATAAAAATGAACATGAAGGTCTCTCAAAATCAACCATTCTTTTTTAAAATCCTTCGAAAAGTTTAAGTTAGACTAAGAGCACATTAGTCGATTGTATAGACCTTTATCTACCTTAAAGACGATTCCATTAAACAAAAATTCTGGATTTTAGGCTTGTGCCACCAAAAATACCATCTTTTTTAAACTATTATTGTTTTAAGCTAAAAAGTTATAAATAGTTTTTGATGTCAAAAAAGAATGAGTGATTTTGGCTATAATCATGTCCATACCATTGGTTTGAAGGGTTTGGAGTATGTAAGTATGCAAGCCAAGGGGGTGGGTCTAATCATGGCATATGATGATATTTGTGAATTAGTTGAGTTACCTATCATCTAAACCTTTAGTGGCTTGGCTAATGGGCAAATGTAAGGTCTTTAACATGTTGAAATAAGTATCTTCTTGATCTAGTGGTCTTTTTATTTACATATGAAAATTAAAATCATGTCTTCATTATTTGTAAATAGAATATTAAATTTAAAGAACAACCCTAGTTATTATGGATTATATTCATTATTGCCTATTATTGATTTGTTGTAGGAAGATTTTAAACTAGGAACAATGGTTATATCCATGTTGTAGGGAGAGTTTAGATTAGGGTTTGTGGTTTAACTTGATCTTGATGTGTACTCAAGTTACTCGGGTCGATTGGGACCATGGGTTCCTTACTGAGTTCAGGAACGAGCTTATATCGTCTTTACCCACTTGGATGGGGACAAGGACTTTTTCCTCCATCTGGCCCGACCATGGTATATTTATAGCTTATTGATAAATTTAGTTTTTTCATACAAGAACAACAATAAGAGGCGTGTGTAAACAAAATATATAATATACAACTAATTAACGTATTCCTTCTAGGGATTGGCTGAGGATGGTCTTGAGTTGATTGAACTAAAGGGGGTTCATTTAATAATACATTGTATTTTCTTGCCATCGTCATTGTGTTAATTGTAGTTGATAACCTGGTCGATGATTATTCTGGTAAGCAAAGAGAGAAAAGGAGTGACGTGTATATTCTTGTTTTAGTCTTTTAGATAGGAAGAGCATGTAGGGATGCATAAGTTTGTTTTTTGTTTTTTTAGAGAGAAAGAGACTTCCGGCCTTCTTTTACGTGCTTTTAATTCTTATTTTCGTTTTCTTTCCTCTTTCCTTTTTCCTTCTTAACTTCAATTTTGATTTCTTTGTGATTTAATAAAAAATCAATAAATTTTGGGTTCCTTTAGTTTGTAGAAAGGAGTAGATTGGATTTCATGCACGGATTTGGATTTAGAGGGATTTGAAATCCTTTAATGCTTTTGGTTTGTAGGATTTGGATTCCATTATTTAACTGATTATTAGAAAATAAATGTTTTTAACATATTTTAAAACATTATTATATACAAATTCCATAAAATCCCTTGAAATCCTAGCCACCTCCATAGGATTTCAAATCCGGACAATCATGCAAACCAAACACATGATTGGAATGAATTTGAAATCCAAATCCATTTCATTCCCGGGAAACGAAACGGACTCTTGCGTCTTTTTGTTGATTAAAAAGTGTAAAATGAACAGATACACATGTAAACACTAAACTTCTATTTCTAATCAAATTGTCTGCCATAAGACTTACGTCCTTTGTTCGTACTCCCTTTCTATACCAAACGTTTCGACTAAATACTATATCAGTGATCATGTATTTAAACAAGAGGTTGATGTTCATTACGTACATTAGACGAACACATTTATATCTACTTGAACTTTTTTGCTTCCTCTCAGCTTACAAATCCACGCATCTTTCTCTAATTCATCTATAACTTGCTTAAGAGTGGTAAGTGTTGCGAGCAAGACTCTAACCTCTCTATTTACATATCGATTGAGCAAAATTTGGGCTTCAACTGTTGTCATTCTCAACTACTATAACTTATCTAATTCCCTATTCTAATTTTAGGGGTTTTGAGAATCCTTTCCCTCAAGCCCTTTTGGTTCAACAAACTTTGAACAACCCTCTGACCTTATCTTTCCTCTAATCGTACAAGTGCCATTTAACTTTTACTTTTCTTATTTATTATGAAAGTCTAATATATAAACGATACGTACACAATGATTTAAATATGTCTGTATGCGTTTTCTCGATAGAATAATTACATGTAAAACTCAAACCTAATTAATAAGATTTTTTTTGGAAGGGTGTCCGGACCAAAGCCCGACAAATCTCTGGCAATTTTGGGGGCTAAACATGGCCCCACTTAAATGTCCTCAGGCATGCGCACGGGAAGGCTCGAACTCGGTTAGGGCACTATAAACCCCCCGAACAATAACCAATCCGCCACAACACTGGAAGACTAATTAATAAGATTTTAAATTATAAATTGATCAATAATAATGTGCTTTTTATCATACCGAATTAAGTACCAATCTCTAGGACATGATAAGATAGCATATCTAATTTATTGAACAAAACATGTAGCATTGTCCTTGCATTTTAAGACAATTGAATACAAATAATTTTAAAATAGTATTTAAGTTATATATGGTTTTATTCATTTAAACTAGATCAATATCTATGACAATTCTTTTTTTAACTGCAAAATAACTTTTATTAATAACCACAATACCAATTACAGAAGAAACCTCAAAAAGAATCGAATTCACAACAACTAGTTATCGATACAGCTATTGATCAGGACCCGAAACATATCGAAGCAATGCCAGTTATTCCGACAAGTACCAATTATGAAAGATCTTAATTATCATTTTATTATTATAGCAATAATGTGTTAAAACTACTTTAATTAAACTTGATAAAATTTTGAATCTAGAAATTTTTTACTTAAGCATTAGGTATTTCAGATCGAGCCTATTTGTAGTATGTTTAATGTCTAAAGCCAGGCGTACCATGGCTTGGGTTCGCTGGAGGCTAGCGGGCTCGAGCCTGGTTGTGGTACGTGGCCGGCGGCCGGGCAGTGGTTTCATTTAGTTGCTCGTTCACTCTCTCTTTCTCTCTCCTTATGTATATATAAAAATAATTAAAAAAATGTAGAGGGTATGAAAGGTTGTGTTACGGATTTGAAAGGTTGGTGATGATTTGAGGGTGGGATAGTGGAAACTTGACTTTGCGCTCATGTGCCTGTGAAACCACGAAACCAGATAATTGCGTGGTACTCTTGGCCTAACGCGTCAATGTCTTTTTTGGTTCGAATTAGTAACTGGGTTGGGCCTTGCGGGCCTTAACCGGGCTTCGGCTGGCTTTCAAAAACCGGGCTTGATTTCGGTCTCGGGCTTGGTTAATTGTCCGTAACCAGTCGGACCGGACTTATTTGGCCATCTCTAGTTAGTTCTACCATTTTTAAATAAATAAAATTACCAATTATGAGACAAACAACTTATCACGTCTAGTTTTGCATTCTTGTTGAGTTCATTCCAATTATGTCTCCATACCAAATATCACATGAAAGCCACAAAAAATATATAAAAATATCATATTATTTTACTTATTCAATAATGTACAAAAATAAACATATTGTTTTGCTTTTAAGTTCTTAGACAACCCCATTTACTTATATTATGTGCATCCCTAGTCCTCAAAAACTCAAAAACTTTATCATACCTATATTTCTAATATAACCTTTTGAGGGAAACAAAATGACAATTACTCTCTCGTGTTTAACATACGATATTAGGGAGACCGAGGTTCGATCTTATGAAGATTATACTACTTGTATTAACTATTGAGTCATGTTCTATTTGAATAGAAAATTTCTTTGATACTAAAAATCGATCTTATGAAGGTTATTCAGTCTTGTATAAAAATATAAGAAATAAGTTGATTGTCATGGAGGATGTTCAAGGAGAGTTGTGGTTATATATGAGAACATGATTTTTTATTTCAAAAGTGCATTAACATAATTAGCATAATAATAAAATAAAAGAAATTAGAGTAACTTACGCATTTGGTCTTTAATGTGTGTTAATTGTTGTGGTTTGATGATTTATTTTCATTTATTACAAAAGAAACCTTTATGCATGCATTTTTTTTTTGGGAAATGGTCCTTCACACTAACTCATGTGAGTTCTCTTTGTTAAATACGAGGGCACAATGGTCATTTTATTGTTTTTATTTATTTTTTAATTTTTGGAGAACTTTTCGAAGACGAGGGTCAAAACATATAAGAACGAAACTTCGAGGTCCAAATATGAAGACAACCATAATTAGTCATCTTCTTTATCATACCTCATTATTCGTTTTTATCATCATACGAGTTTACATATACACTCATTTGCCACATATTTGTAAAAGTTACGAAACTCCCTTTTTATTTTTGGCGTAGCCGTAATTTTTTACTAATCAAAACTACAATTCTTGAGTGGATAGCCGTAATTTTTTACTAATTAACACTACAATTCTTGAGTGGATAAAGGGCTATAATCACTTCTCTACTTCTCATTTTTTTTAACAATGTATGATGTGAAATGATTTTATTCATGCAAACCATATTCCAAGGATATAAGGTTTCAGGTTGGACGAAGGAAAAATGGTACACATAGACAACTTGCCTTGTACATTTAAGTTCGATATTTATGTTCATGCATCTATTGTGAATGCACATTGTCACATAATTCGGTATGGGACGAGTTAGTATTTAAGTTACATACTTATTATTTTAAAGTTTTTCGTTGTAAATGGTTTTCAATTTTAATTTAGCCGTAAATGTGGAGTATTCTAGAAAGATTTGTATCAAATTATGTAACATCTCCATTATAAAAATATAAATATGGGTGCTATAAGATAGATTATGGTCTAAAAGTCTTTTAATATTGTTACGATAATGAGTAAATTAATAAAATTCTACTTGGTTTTAAAAAAAACTCAAATTTTTTAAAAACAAATATGATACATTCTTTTCAAGATAAATATTTGGTTTTTAAAAAAAAACTAACGCTATCTTATTTTCATTCGTTCAAAAGTTAATATTTTTAACATTCTATAAAAATGTTAGTGAGCTAGATTGTTATGATGTTATCTACAAGTCTTTTTAAAATTGTTATATTAATAAATAATTTAGATCCTTTTAATTAATTTAATAAATTTATTAAGTAATATGTAAAGTCTATTTATTTAAACTAGTAACATGCCCGCGCAATGTGGTGGGAGGCACCGTTTCTATATAGGTATATTTAGTGTTAAATATCGAATTCTTGCGAGATATCTTTGAAATACTTATGTGTCATTTGTTTTTTAAGAGATCTGAAGTCTAAAATCTAATTTAACATCTAATAAAAAAGAGGTAGATGATGCACCTTAAAATTTCAAAGGGCAATAAATGGTTTTAAAACTTTTTCTTAAAAATAAAACAAACACTCTTAAGTCTACAAACCTCTTAGTTTTCAGACTTAAGAGGTTTGTAAGAGGTATTTTTTAAACACAAACAGTCCCTCGGTGGTTCATTTGTCGTATTTAAGACTTTTTCGTTAGAACGGGGATTAAATATGAAAATGCAAAAAGAAGTTGAGTCCATCTTTCACCTTTAACCATTTGTAATGAAGACGAATGATCGTGTGAGAAAAAAAAATAGGAGTAGGAGACAAAACAGTAATAAATAAGTGTGTTTGATTTAGTAAAATACAATAAGCAATTATTTTGTCATATATATATATATGCTATAAAATAGAAGAAATGGATTTTAGTTCCTCAACCTTATCGATTACCTTTTCTAACCCTTAATACAAACATAACAGTAAATAAGAAAGAAACAAACTTAATCTACCAAAAAACGCACCTGCAAATGAAAATTCATTGTTGGCTTAGATAAGCAATAGTAAAAAGCGACCAATTTAGAGAACTTGAAGCAACCTAAACTACCATCAAGTTTGATTCATATACTCCTTTTACCATGAACTTGAAGTAAATGCATGCTTATGCTCAATCTCTGGAGAGTTGTTATATGGCTCCCACATCAAAAAATAAATCCTGGAAATTAATCATCATGTGTAACATCATCAATTTTATAGAATAAAAGTTGTTTCAAAACCCTTTGAGATTCTGGTATGTAAGCCCTGGAAGGCAAGTTGGAATAGTGGTTTAAAATGGTTACATGAAATGAATTACAGCAAATGGCATTAAGATTTTGATGATAACATGATTAACAGGAGTGATGTCTGGTCACTGATGAAAACATCAAACATTATTTGTGTAAGTCTTAAAAACCTTTTCTTAAAGATTCAAGTATGGGTGCCTACAAAAACTAATAAGAATAAAAAATCCAAATTTAAATTACCATCCACCATTCATACATGTAGAATTTGTATGTCTCTTCAACCTTGCACTAAAACTCATCATAAAGACATCAACAAACATAATACACAAGTATAAGTTAACTTAACCTTCTTAAATTCGCTTAATATACTTATGCAATTTGGTGCAAACACTTGATGATTTAAATAAAACGCTAGTGTTTAACAAAGATTCTAATTCACTAATGGGAATTGCATTGTTTGATTCATGAATTAAACCTAAGATCTGAATATCAAATCAAATATTTGAACTATAAGCACAAAAGATTGAATACAACTAATGAAGTAAGTAGCAACCATAAATACCAAGTACCAACACATCAAGATTTTATGGCAAAATATAACTTACCGAGCTTTGTAGCAACAAGCAGTATTAGGACATCAGGGGCATGATGCTTTAATTCTGGAATCCACTGTTAACATTTAAAAAACAAAAGGGCATCAAATATGGTTGGGATGTAATCCTCTTTAAACTACGATCAAGAATATGAAATTGCATGATTAGAATAAACATTGCAATTAAAACATTAAAAATACACATTGCAATAAGTTATACACCAATCCAAAAACATTAAAGAAACACATAATTAACAAGTTTTACATCAATCTAAAAACATTTTACAAACTCAAAAAAGTAGGTTTTTTTAAACCGAGTCAACCAGATCTTTACCGGTTTGATCCACCGTTTTATCAATAAGCTGGTCGGTTCAATCGGGTCCTTAAAACATCATAAAACCGGTCACATTTGAACCGGCCTCTTTGCCGGTTCCCGGATCGACCAGCCAGTTCAACTCGTTTTTTAAAACATTGCTAAACACATCCCAAAAAGAAAGCAACAAAAACAATTGTGCAAAAAAGTTCATGGTGAGCCATTCCCATTGATTTATAAGGCATTCACATGTCATAGCAATGTTGCAACAACTTGTTTGTTTGACACAAATTGCTTAGTATAAAGGTTATAAACAACAAAAAAGCAGAGAGCAAATGCTCAAAACCAATGTGCAGAAACATACATACAGAATTGAATTACTTAAGCAAAAACAAAACTTAATAACTTTTCATTCCTTTCCTGCAATATGAATTAAGTTGGTAACTTAGGCAGCAAAATTTCACATAATTGTAGGTGGAAAGGTAACACCATGGATATAACAGAGTTTAGGACATAGAGATACTAATGATCTCAATGGAGACACATCATTATAACAGAGTTTAAGACATAGAATAATGGTCAATCTGCATACCTTCCCTTCTTAATGCCTGAATGGATTTTCCCTGAAGAAGTTGAAGTGGATGCCTAATTACCACAAAAACTCTTGTAAAATCTGCATATGATTAAGCACAAAATGCATGTAATCATCATATTTGTATTAAAAGACTAAACTCAGTTTAACTGTCTCTTCTCAAAATCTAGCAATCATTCAACAACAAGAATTTGAAATGGTACAATGATCCAGGTTCTTAAAGATAGCAAGCTTTCGATAATCATCTAACTTAGACAACAACAAATATATTTCATCATTATTCTGTTTCCTATTCTATGTAATACATTAGCCAATTCTTATTTTAAATATGAAATATATTTAAAGAGAGCAAAAAGCTTATCGAATAACACATTTACAATCAACGAATGTGTGTACGTCAAGTTCAACGGCTTCTCATTAACTTGAACAGCATTCATGAACTGAAATCGTACATCCTAATTCAAACGCAATTACTACTAATTCGTACCTTTTTCTGGACGTCATAGTCGACGTTGAAGAATCCTGGATTTATAGAAGGACCGTTAACGAATGTGTCGCAGGTGGTGGAAACTCGCAGGTTGATACCGCCGGTGTTAACTTCGACGGAGGCGGATGCATCTGAATTATCGGCATTGTAGCCTAAGCTTTTATCAAAAGGAAGAAGATTCTGGATGAGAGATATAACGACTGAAATCTGAGAAGATGATTTTAAATTTTGAATTGAGAGTTTGGATTTGGAAAAGGCGCTATACTAAGATGAAAGCCTTGGATTTGGAAAAGGCGTTTTAGTGGGTTGTACACATGCTTCCCCCTACATGTATTTAAGACATTTTAAAATATTATGCATAAAGTAGTGGTACCTTATGCATCAAATTTTGTTTTTAAGAGTATTGTAAAATCTGTATAGATATAGATATATTTTTTTTAAGTGGAAGAGATATTCATAACAAAATTAAAAATATTTTTTTAATTTAAAATAGGATTGGAGAGAGATACCATGTTAAGGGAGGTCTTTCTCACCTTAGTTAGTTTTTTCAATTTAAAAAAATTAATTAGACAATGACATGTGTCAAAATCTTACTGGTGGACATAATTAGCATAAAAAAGTTTAGAGGGTGTTTGGGATTGAGTTTTAAAACTGCTTATTGACTTATTGACTTCTTCAAGAA
>LUCG01303344.1:0-16022 GCA_001633085.1 Carthamus tinctorius
ACCCTACCCCTTTAAGTTTCTTTCTTTCTTTCTTTGCACTTCACCTTCAAATATCTTTCTTTCACATCTCATATAGCAACAATACCATTCTTGAAAGAAAATGGATGGTACCCTTCTTGGCTTACTTGGTGGTGGTGGTGGTGGTGGTGGTGGGTCAATGTTGACCAATTTAAAGCATGGTGGCATGAAGGATGATGATGATGATGATGATGGTATGTTGGGTGAAGTTTGTTCTTGGTACCCAGATGATGAAGATGATGATGATGATCTTGAATTGGGGTTGGGATTGAGTATTGGTGGTGGTGGTGGTTTGGATAGAAAGGAAGAAGAAGGTTCTAGAATCTTGAGAAATCTTGATTCAGTTTCATCTTCATCTTCTTCATCACCTTCTGTTAATTCATCCATTCTTGGAACTAAAAGAAGTGCCATTGATTCTAGGTAACCAAAGTTTTCATTTTTTATTTTTTTAATTTCTTGTTATTGAAATATTGTATTCTGGGTAGGGGGCGGTTTCATTTGCAAACGGTGAAACGGGTTGATCTAGTTTATGAACGGTCAAGATTAGGTAACTTATTTACGTTAACAAACCGGTGATACCTAAAAGTGCATGAAACTGTTTTATTATGTCAAACAATTTTCGTAGAAAAGAAAAAGAATTATATGGAACAATTTCATTAAGAAAAGAATTATACCAAACAATTTTATTATATTAAATTATTTTATAAAACAATGAAATCGACGATTTGCACAAAATGGAACATTTTCAGTATGCTATAAAGAAATCTTGATTTATGGGTATTGGGTTCTTGAGTTTGTTGCAAATCCTTTACCTGCCAATTGCCATGCATGTATGTGAAATGTTGGAACTATTTTTTTTTTTTTTTTTATAAGGTTCATCTGGGTTTTGACCAAACTACATTCTTGGTAATTTTTATCGAGAGCTAAAGCATACTTCTCTGAGANGGAACTATTTATGTGCCTTTGATTTTGAAAAGGGTTTGGCTAAATATATGTTTGTTAAACTTGTTTTTTACATTTTTAATGCATGACTTGATCTGATTCTAACATAAAAAAAAGGTACAAATAGCGAAATTTTCTATGTTTTTAGGCTATAACATTATGCTTTTTATGGCATACCCATGTGTGATTTTGGAATTTTCTGTGTTTTTTAGGCTATACCATTATGCTTTTTATGGCATATACCCATCTGTGATTTTGGAATTTCCTAAGTTTTTAGGCCACACCCACCTGTCTATTTGGGAGTTCTCTTTGTTTTTAGGCCATACCCTTATGTGATCTTGGAATCTTCTATATTTTTAGCATAGGTGGTGTTGTTACATGTACCCATGTACACCTCTTTATATCAAAATCATTTATAATAAAATCAGGTCAAATTATATATCGAAGATGTAAAAAGTAAGTTTTAATGTTGATGCAGAGAAAGGGGGAGGATGGTAATAGGTAGGTGTGCATTTAGCAATATAGACAGGAATTGCCACATAGCCACCTTTTCAATAGACTTACCGAAATAGCATAAGATTATGCAAGTTGTACTTATTGCGTAATCTACTTTTGCATTATAATATTTGGAAAAATTAGACATTATGCAAGTTGCGTAAGTGCTACTTGCATAATGTCTACTTTTTGTTTGTGCAAGTAGACAATTATATTTGTCCATGTAGACATTTTGCAACTTGCGTAACGTCTACTTTTTTAAAATACTATACTGAAAATGTGGGTTATGCAAGTTGCATAATAAACGGCTATTTTGGTCAATAAGTTGAAAAAGTGGCTATAGATGTGCATTTAGCCTACCTCTTTTAAACGTATCCATATATGATTCGGGAATTTCTATGCTTTTTAGCCACACCTTCATGAGATTTGGGGATTTTCTATGTAGACCATGCCTAGAATTACAGGGGAACACTGATTGCACCCCTATACAGTGCTGAATGTACCCCTACATAGCGTTTTTATCCACTCACATACATCAACATCAAAGCCTGTTTTTTACATTTCAAATGCATGACTTGATCTGATTCAGACATCCAAGGGCGTGCAAATAGCATTGCCAAATTTTATTATGAGATTACTATTGTAATGAAATTGGATTGGTGAATTCTTGCCAAACTAGATCCCCTTAAGATAGAGAACAACATATGCGTACTTCCCACCCACACCTTCAGGTGGGGTATACTGGGCTCGCTTGGTGTTATACTGAATTATCTTTTAAAATTGTGTTGTTGAAGTGTGATTGGATGGCCTCCGATAAGAAGAGGTCATCGGATGCCAACTTTGGCTAATCGGATCAAGTTGGAACACAAGGAATATAGCTCAAGAGCCAATGGTCATCTATCTGTGAAGGTGAATATGGATGGAACCCTAATCGGAAGAAAAGTCGATCTCAATGCTCACAACTCCTATGAAACGTTGGCTCGGACCTTGGAGGACATGTTCTATGGAAGACGTAAGTTGAGCTTATACATGCTTTCAATTGTATATATAATTATATATTTTACTTTTAGAAGCCATAGAACTATGTAAATCCGTAGTTGACAAGCTTTATAAAACGCCAGATATGTCTACATGCATGACTTGAATTTAAAGGGGTTAGAATAAGTTGATATGACTTTTTTGTACATCATATCAATTTTTTTGGACAATTCCGAAATAGTGTCTTATTGGTAATTTTTTACATTGCTTGAAATATGTCTTATAATTTTTTACATTGCTTGAAATATGTCTTATAAAAACATGTGTCACGTAAAAGGTTTTATTTACTGTGAAAAAACTTATAAGACACTTTATTTCGAATGCATCATAAAAAACTTGTTAGGATGTCCAAATGCAGTCTTATTAGCTTAGTGTAACATTTTTACACATGACGTACAACTGTTTGGTCATATAAACTTAAGTCATATAAAGTAGTATATTAGGACAGCTAACCATATTTGACATCTTATCATATAAAGTAGTATATTAGGACAGTTAACCATATTTGACATCTTATAAAGCGGATTTTATGTAGTGTAAACAACAAATGTGCTATCAAATTTTGCTCTCTGAGTCGGGATTTTAAACACTGTCTTTCATGGTGTCGAGCACAGAAACGGTAGGATGTTCGAGACTGTTGAACGGGACATCCGAGTTTGTGCTAACGTACGAAGACAAAGATGGAGACTGTATGCTTGTTGGGGATGTTCCTTGGCCGTACGTTTTCTTAACCGCTATTTTTTCTTTTTTGCTTGTTATTAAGCTCTGTATGCATTAAGCTATCGTTGTGATTAAGTCTATTTTTTATAATTTGATTTCAGGATGTTTGTTAGCTCTGTGAGAAGACTGAGGATCCTAAGAAGCCCCAAATCAAGAAATTGTTGATATGATGAATGATTTTGGAAAAGTCAAGAGAAGAACATGTTTTATTTATTTTTTGATTTATTTTTAGTATATTTTGTTGGCATGTGGATGAGCCTTGAACAAACATATACTTGAAAGCTAGTTTGGTTTGTATGAGATTTTGTTGTAATTTGGGTTTGCCCATTTAAATCAAGATATAAAGATTTATTATGTTTTGTGGTGAAATACTATTTTTTTAAGAGTATATGAAACACCTGGTTAATTTGCACCTATATATATTGTTAGAGTCCCACATCGGCTAGATTTGAACCAAATCTTCACTATATATGTTGGAACCCCCCTTCTCTCCTCAAGGGCTCTTTTGGAGATTACATATAGGGGTTCCACATATTCTAACATGGTATCAGAGCCAAGGTCTACCATTCTAGGGACTGACACGCCGACCCCTCTCCTGGCCGTTCTAGGCCCTTCATCTAGCCTCTGTTGGAGGGGCGTATTAGAGTCCCACATCAGCTAGACTTGGACTAAATCTTCATTATATATGTTGGAACCCCCCTTCTCTCCTCAAGGACTCTTTTGAAGAGTAATCTAGGGGTTCCACATATTCTAATAGATATATCTTAAACAATATACTTGGTACCACTTGTTGGATTTTTATGAATACAGAATCAAAATGAATCAAAGAATGATATACAATGTTATTGCTATATATTGTAAGTTTAATAGCAGCAAAAGAATTGGATTAAGTTGTGCATAAAAATGTGTAAAACAAAGTAAATTATATAAATATCTCCATATATATATATATACATATCTCTTTGGAGTGTTGGTTGGTTGGGTGGCATGAGTGTGAGGGTTTGTTTGTTAGAAACTTAATAGGCTTAATGGGGACTCGGCTTAAGGTGTTATTTGGTTGGTTTTTCATGAAGTTCTTAATGGATTAAGTTATGGATAAAGTTGTACGTATGGATTAATTTGTTTATGTAGATTGAGAAGGTTTTTGTTTAGGAGGGTTTTTTCATAGATAGAAGAAGTGTCAGGGAATAAGTATGGAGAAAAACCTGGCTTTCTGCGTAAACCTCTTCCTAGAAGCTTAATGAATAAGCCAATTAGATGGATCATTAAATAGGGAGAATAGTATTTCACCACAAATAACAAAATGTGTTTGCCAGCTCCTTGCTGGCCTTTTTTCTTCGTGTTTGTAGGAACATTTACGTAAATAACAGACATATAACGAAGTTCCTACAACCGATCCTTGTAAGATCAAATGAAAATGTGTGTTTATATATAAAGAATTGAAGGTACGCTTAGATGAAAAACACGAGTACGAAAGCCAAAACGATCATACAAATCGATAATGCATAAAATCCTAGCGACAAACAACCTCCGTGACCGCTACTTTTCGTCGAAAACCAACTCTCCGATTTTGAATCTTTGAAAGCGAAACAAACTCCGGGATCCCCCATGTACAACCGGCCTCCGATCATTATCGAGTTATTCAACCCTTGTATATTGTTATTCACGTAAATGTTAACACCACCACTGCCGCCGCCGCCAGTATCATTCAACCCGTGGTCGATATTCATTGTCGCCCCCATGTTTGTTCCCTTTAGATTCGGGTTTCTGATCATATTCGGTGGTGGGTGGGCGGCAGTGTGGTTGCTCTCCGACGGCATCAAGAGAGCCGATAGGTTGACAGTGGTGGTGGGTGGTGGTGGAGTTTGTGGTTTGTGGTGGTTCATGGTGGAGGTTATAGTTTAGCAAGAAAGAAGCATGCTTTACTTATACACTTGGTACTAGCATAAACTCTTGGTATAAAAGATGCCTTTCTCTAGCCATAAGGCAAAAACCATGTTGCTTCACACACTTGTGCACTTTTATTGAACAAAATGAGAATACAAATCTTCCTTTTTTTCGAAAAAAAAATAAAAACCGAGAGAGATTCTGGTAACCGTTTACATGTAAATACAAGTAATGAAGTTGTTTTCTGGTCTTTATACATATGTGCATGTTATGCATACGTGCATGTTACAAATTATGTGCAGACTATTCAGATAGATTGGTCACCGTATTCCTTAGCTTTCATCTTTTTTGTTGTTTTCCCCTTTACCTGACCCTTATTAAACTGTTTATTTAAGATTATTAAGTTCGTCAAATAAAATAGAGTAAATTACACTTTTAGTTCCCGCCCGATTACAGTTTCCATCCCCTTAACCTGACCCTACGTGTAAAGTTGCAGTTTCCATCCATGTGATTTAGAAATTACCGTTTTCATATCTATAGTTTGTAATTCGTTGTCGTTTTCACCCTTATGTATTACAATGTATTGTTGGTTCGGTCTCTGCAGTTTACAATTATTTACTGTTTTGGTCACTTATTATATTCTAAGGTAGATATCAACCCATAAATGAAAATAGCAATAAATTACAAACCATGGAAATTTCTAAAGCTCATCAATGAAAATCAAAATCATTAACAAACAACAGGAATAAGTATAGTAATTTACTCAATAAAATATAACGATTCTTTAACCGGTCCGATTTTGCACATCTATACACACAAGCTAATATAGGGGTTAGCTTCTTCTTCTCTTTGTTTACGGTGGGTGTCTGGGTCATCTTACGCACACCTCGACTAATCTCAGGTGCCCCAGAGAACAACTAGAAAAATCCATAGTGGTCTTGCAGGACTCAACCAGGTGACCTATGGGAAGAAACCCCGAAGGCCCAAGCCTAATTACCAATTGAGCTAACCCCTTACTATCTACATTGTTGGGACTTCAGGGGCTTCTCCTTGAAAGGTCACTGACAGTGCGACCTATGGGGAGAAACTCAAATGCCCAAGCCTTATTGTCAGTTGAGCTAACCCCATAAGGGGTTAGCTCACTATCTACATTGCGTGTACCTTTGGGGCTCCTCCCCCAAAGGTAACTGATTCAAGTCCTTCCAACTAAGGATTTCTCTAACTGTTCTTCAGGGCCCCCTATAAAAATAACTAAGTTGCACACAAGCTGGCCTAGACACCGATGACTAAAAGAAGTCAAATCAAAAGTCCATGATAACACTCTAGTCAAAATGGTAGAATTAGAAATGATTAAAGCAAGTGAAATTAGAAGTTTGAAAATGTACAATGAGATTCTAACTACAAAATTGTCCTATTAATTCTCAATTACAAATGCATATACCTTTCCATCATTTATTTTCATTTTTTCAGGTATTTTTATGTTACAAAATTAATATGTCCGATTCGCAACGTGTCACGTACCTCAATCTTCATCAACAATCCGGTATACCACTTGATCTTGTCGAGTATTCCGTCACCAACTTATAAAACATCGAAAACTTGTCCTCTAATAACCGACTCGGAGAATCAAACTCCGCAACTTGCCCTACAAAATCAACTCGAATTCATCACTATCTTTATGCACTACAACAAAATCCCCTTTAACAAACCATAAATATGTCTAAGGGTGTGTTTGTAGCAGCTTAACAAGCTTAATGGGACCCATGTTATTCGGCCAGCTACACATGATATGATTGTTTGATAGTGGCTTAATGATATAGAACATGCAGAAAAACGGGTTTTTTCCCCCACTTGTCCCTGTCAATTAAAAAATAACTCCTTCCATCTATGAAAAAATAACCCAAACCCAAAATTTTCCCAATTTATACAGACAGACTAGTCCATACAGACAACTTTATCCATACAGGACTTAATAGAAAACCAACCAAACAACCCCTAAATGTACTAATAGATTGTCTTATAGGTACAAAGTGTTACAATAAGTTGGTATGACGCTTTTCGGCATCTTAACAAGTTTTAGGACATTTTCAAATAAAGTATCATATCAGTCTTTTTATCTGACATTATTTAAAAAAGTGTCCTGTGACAGGACATCTTTCAAAAATATTCTATAAAAAGCTAATATGATACTTTATTTCAGAATTGTCCAAAACTATTGTTAGGATGCACAAAAGTGACTTATCAACTTATTATAACACTTTTACATAAGAGACAGACAATTGTTTAGTCGTATAAAGCAGTCTATTAAGACAACTTGGAGAACAAACATACCATCACTGAGAACAAGGACCAAATCGCTATCAATAACAGTCGGGATTCGATGAGCGATAGTACACACGGTACAGTCCTTAAACTCGGTTCGTATGATCTTCTGGATAAGATTATCGGTGGCTGAATCAACTGAAGCCGTTGCTTCGTCGAGCACAAGGATTCGAGCCTGTTTAAGTAAAGCCCGGCCCAATGAAACAAGTTGCCGTTGACCCACACTCCAATTATCTCCATTTTCTAAAACTGCAACAAAAATTTGTCATCAATAAAACCCCACAAAACAAGAAACCCGAAGATTTTCGCTCTTAGCCAAAAATGTCGACTATCGTGTACCTGGTGCATCGAGTTTTAGCTCTTTCTCTCGAACTACGTCTCCGAGTTGGGATTTATCGAGTGCCTATCAAATATCATAAGATGCATTTATTTACATGTAAATTTTCATTGTATGCAAAGTAGTCAAAGTTTCATACAGACACCTTAATCCACTGCAACAATATAGGGTTTAAAGGACACCAAAAATGTCTTAGGTGTCGATTGTTTTTTTAAGAGGTCTGAAATCTTAAGTCTGATTTCACATCTAAAAAATAAGACGTGGATGGTGCACCTCTTAATATATCAGAGAACGATAAGTTTTCAGACCTTTTATTAAAAATAAAACAAACGGTCTTAAGTTTGTAAACCTCTTAATTTTCAGATTTAAGAGGTATTTTATAAAAGACAAACCGCCCCTTAGTGTCCTAGAAGACTACTTCATAGGACTTAAAAGTCTTAAGTTTATGACACTTGTGTGTTATATCTAAAGGTGTTGTAATAAGTTTATATGACGTTTTTAGGACACTTTTGAAACAAAGTATACCGTTAGCCTTTTTATAGGACATTATTTAAAAAAGTGTCATATACACAATCATTCGATAAAAAGATGTTACAGGACCAAACACTTGTGTGCCTTCTCTAAAGGCGTTGTAATAAGTTTGACGTTTTTAGAACACTCTTGAAACAAAGGTAATAAGCTCTTTTATAAGACACTGTTTGAAAAAGTGTCTTACTAAACAAGCATACTGTTGGGTTAGAAGAAAATACCACTGCTNGCTTGTTAGACAGGACACACAAAGATTTGTTTGTTCTATAAACTTAAGTCCTATAAAGTTGTCAATTAAGACTCGTAAAACGAATTTGGCGTCCAATAAACTCAATTTTGTTGTAGTGAACCATACTGACTCAAGCCGTAAATTCTTTGTGCAAGTAAATATCTAACCTCCCAAACTTCTTGATCAGAGTGTTCTTCAAGGGGATCGAGGTTGCCCCTAATGGTCCCTTCAAATAAGGTCGGATCTTGCGGTATGATACTGAGCCGGCTACGGAGATCATGAAGTCCGATGGTTGATATATCAATATTATCAATAATAATCCTGCCACCTTCTGGTTCAATTAGTCGAAATAGCACTTGAATTAGGGTTGATTTACCACTTCCAGTACGTCCAACGATCCCGATCTTCTTCCCCCCCGGAAATGCACACGTTACACCACGAAGCACCACCGGCAAACTTTCTTTGTACCTTACCTATGAAACATACCTCATTTATCAGATTACTCTCCAAAAGAGTCTTTGAGATGGAATTCCAACACCCACTATGGTGCATACAGTGGCATAGGCCATCAATAGTGTAAAAAAATTTAGGTTCGTGAAAGGTGCCAGGTTATTATTTTGTTACTATATATTCCTAAAAAACTACAAAGATAACACAAGTTTCTCTCGGTAATGGCCTTTCCTCCCCTTTTAGGCGCAGGTTGGAATCCCATTTGTATCATTTTCTTAGCTTTTAGCGTTTAATTTCAAGCTTATTATGTTTCTGAATTTTTTTGAGATAAAAAAGACTCGAACACGGGACCTCACATATAAACAGAAAGAAACTAACCAGCAATGATGATTTTGTTAAAAGAACATCCATATATTCATTTTTTATAGTCAAGTGGTGCCACCACTTGAAAAAGATTCCACAATTCGTCTAAAATTGTTAATTCTTGCAAACTACGGTATCTTGCGGCCAATTTAAAACGAAAAGTGAAGTAGTAAGACCAAAAGAGGTGTATGAAGATAACCAAATACCATAAAAATATACCTTCAAATCTATAATTTCAATGTTTCCTTCCTCGGGCCATGAGGGTGGGGGACGACATTCTTCGATAATCGGTGGAGCTTCACTCGGGATGTGGCAATATTGATGAATTCTCTCTATAGAAATGATTTTATTTTCAAGCTTGCAAAAACTAAGTATCCACCTTGATAAACGTGCATTCAACTGTAGACCATACGTCACAGCTAATCCCGCCATACCTAATATAGAAGCAAACCTTTCGATAAGAACGTTTAATATCAAATATAATCAAAAATGAAGGAAAGAAAAGGGACTTACAAGAAAAAGGAAAAAAAAAAACTATTTCCCGAGCATATATCAAATTCTATGTAGATGCTACTTATTTCGAACATTAAGCATATAGGGTCAAGGGAAAACCTCCAAAAAAAACGGAAAACTGAGGAACGGCATCATAGCCTTTCATCCTCACCGTATGCACATGTGCATAGAAGTAATTTTAATATGCACACATGCATAAAAACCAAAAAACAACTTAATTTACTTCTACACACAAGTGCATACGGTCTAGATGAAAGGCTACGAGGGTGTTCCTCAGTTTTCCATTTTTTTGAGGTTTTCTCTTAAAACTCCCTCTTAGCATATATTCAACGAAATTTGCTTCAGTTCTTATTTAGTGTCAGCAAGTTTCAAATGTTCCTATTTAATGTAACAAAGTTTTAAATTTTGCTATTTTGTACCCATCTGGTCGGTAACTTGCTGATCTTGTAACATTTGATGACGTGGATATCAAGTTTATTGCCCATTTCACTGTAACCCTTTCAGGGTATCCACAATTCCACATCATCAAATGTTACAAGATCAGCAGGTTACTTGTCAAAATGCATAAAAAGTAAGAAATTTTGAAACTATGTTACATCGATCGAGGAAAATTACTTACTATTCATTACACTGAATAGAAACTAAACCAAACTTTGTTATATTTTGATGGATTTTGCCGAATGTTAAATGGCTAATGGCTTTGTATTTTCTAAACAACGTGGAATTATGGAAAAAAAATTAAAACATGAGGGAGGGAACTTACTCGGGTCTATAGCTTTACGTGGGAAGCTCACTAATAAAACCAAACAAAAAGCGAAGACAAAGGTTGATAATAACTCCATCCGTAGGCAAAGCCATTCGATAGCGGCAATGCTACAAAAGAATGGTCGAGCAAAGCAATCAAGAAGATAAAGATTCCTCTTCATGAACCGCTTTTCTTGCCCAAAACCTCGGATTGTAGCTGCCCCAGCAATTGATTCTCCAAAAAGATTGATGATAGGTGATTTTTGAATGCTAACAATACGTACTAGTTCCCTTGATGAAGCCATGTAGTATTTCTGCATTCATTCGATAATAACTAGCTCTGTTAGCTGAAATACTAGTTGTTGTCTAATAAGTTTGTTGATAAACTAGTCACGTTTGGTACAATTAGTTGGATGACAATGTAAAATGACCCATAAGGGCATGTTGAAATATTACTCGATTCTGACATATAAGGGGAATAATTAGGAAAAAAAAAAGGGCGAAAACCCTTGATCTTTGTTGAAAAACCATCCAAAGTAGCTTTCCAAAAAGCTAGTTTGTGGTTTACAAAATGGGCTTTTTCAATAAGCTAGCTTATGGTCGCCAAAACATGAAGAAAGTAATTACCTGCATCCACAAGCAAGCAATCGCCATCGGGACAACAAGAAGCAACACTTGCCACGTAACCTGAGTCATTACACCAACGATACCAAGAAGTTGGATGGTCGTTGAAGCAAACCCCCCGAGTCTAAAAGGGATGTCGAGATCAACAACACTTTGATCTACAGATACCTGATATGCCAAAATAAATCAAGAATTCAAGATTCCATTCACCAAAAAAAAGGAAGATCAAAAAAACACAAGGCGTACATACACGATTTAATATCCGTCCTGCGGGCGTGGAGTCAAAGAAAGACATTGGCGCTCTAAATACATTAATAAGCATTTTCATAAATAGTTTCTGTGCAGCCGCAAGACCGAATGTAGCTACTAAAACAGCCCTAACGAATATAAACCACGAGCTCCCGAAAGCAAGCGCCATATAAACTCCAATAAGCACTACACTACTAACTCTAGCTGAATCCCCCTCGGTTTGTGGATTAGCCCAAGCCATCCACCAATTACTCGCTATCTGAAGCACCTGAAAAAGGGTTTGCGCGATAATAATAAGCGGAACTAATAACCCCTTATAAGCTGCAGCCATATACGAAAAGTAAATCTTCATGCTGATTTTCCCTCTTTCCCTTTCTTCTTCTTGAACGAGCTGTTTCTTTCGTGCCCGTTTTGCTTTCTTTTTTTCTTTGATTGCTTTTTTTTCTGAACCAGATGGGCCTTCGTTTGGAGCCTTTGCCATTCGGTCCATACTGCTTCCAACCGACTCACATTTCGCACCCATACGAATCGGCCGATCGATATGGTCGTTTTCGTCCGATTCTTCGGATGAATGATTGTAAATATCCATAGCTTCGATTGCTTCTTGATGAGCTGAAACCAATGTGTTGAAATCGGTCCCTGCTTGCAAAAGATCGTCGTATTTTCCAGCCTGAATGATTTGACCTTCTTTAAGAACCTGTAATGCGAAAGATTACAATAAAGATCACATTTTTTGATAAAATTCGATAGAAACTATAAAGGAATGAAGGTTTTATACCAGTATCAAGTCAGCAGCTGGTAGAAATTCGATTTGATGTGTTACATAAACTACAGTTTTAGTAGCTAATGCTGTCAATATGTACTCCTGAAGAAACATAATATACGATAGACGGTCAGATTGACTCAAATTGCACGATAATACGAAAATCTGATGGCTTTATGAGGAATTCTAACCGTGAATAGTTCTGAACCAGTGTGTGCATCCACAGCACTAAAAGGGTCATCAAGAAGATAAATATCGGCATCTTGATAAAGCGCTCTTGCTAGCTGCACTCGTTGTTTCTGGCCTCCGCTCAAGTTTATGCCTCGATCACCAATAATCGTTTGATCTCCGTGTGAAAAAAGATCCAAATCCCGTTTGAGAGAACACGCGTGAAGAACACTTTTGTACTTTGCTTTGTCTTTCGGATTCCCGAACAAGATGTTTTCTTCAATGTTTCCCGATTGTATCCAAGAAGATTGAGATACATATGCTGCAGACCCACATATTCTAACCTAAATCCCAGCTCAAAAACAAGAAAAAAAATTCGGTTAATTTAGTTAAAAACTTACATCAAGAGACAAAATCTTGAAATCTAACCATCAAAAAAGAACTTACTTCACCACAAACTTTCGGTATCTCACCAAGAATACAAGAAAGAAAGCTCGATTTCCCCGACCCAACACCACCACAAACCGCCACTCGCATCCCTCGGTTTACTTTCACCTCGATGCCCGACAACGTCGGCCTCGGCACACTCGGGTCCCACCGGAACTCGCCGTCTTTAATCTCGATTGCAACGTTCGAGACTCCCCGTTGCAACACGATCGTTGCATCTTCTTGCAGCTCTTCTTCCTGCAGGAATCCTGTGATTCGATCGAGAGACACTTTCGTCTGTGCCATCATCGACACCAAATCCGGAAAGTTCCGGAGTGGTTCTTGGAGGATCCGGAAAGTGGCTAAAGCCGAAAGCACGCCTCCGGCTGTAAGCTGACCACCGATCAAGATCGAGGTTCCGAAAGTGACAGCAGCCACGAAGATAGGAGAACTCCAGAAAAAGAAAGTGATGAATGCTTGTGAATAGAGAGCTTTCTTGAGCCATCTAAACTCGACACTCCTCATTTCCTCTAACCTCCTCCGATAGCGATCTTCCCAAGCTTGCGATTTAAGAATCCTCATGTTTCTGAGGCATTCGGACGTTTTTCTCATCCGATCATCTTTGGCAGCCATTAACTTATCTTGGTAAAGCTCTTGAACTTGTGCTAGAGGGATCGTTATAACTATCGAAAGAATGGTGGCAACTAGAGTCGCGATACAAGCAATTCCAACGCTTTTGTAAAGAATCGCGAGTGCGAGTATGATTTGCATTGGCAGCATCCATATATCATGGAGATACCAAGCATAATCTCCTACCCTTTGCACATCTACCGCCATGTAATTTACGATTTCGCCACTGGTGTGGCTTTGTTTCGATGAGCTCGAAAGACAGAGCCCCTTTCGGTAGACCATGGCGGTGAGAGCCGATCTCACGTGCATCCCTAAAATGTCAACACCAAGATACCATTGGCGGGTGGTCAAAGTCTCCATTAATTTAGCTACAAAAAACACACCAGCAAGAACATAACCTTCATGAGGGAAGGTCTCGATTCCACCTAGATAATCGACGAAATCACTAATCATATATGGACCTACGTACGAAACTAAAGTGTATAATCCTGCAAAAACCGCGTTTTTGGCTGCTTCTTTCCAGAATGATCTAAAGAGAGCCCAACCTAAAGACGGCTGGTTTTCGGATTTCAACTTCTCCCAATTCGAATTTAGGATCTTATAGTTAAACTTAGACCGATCTTTTACGTCTAGTAGTGGGATATCTCTGAGTTCGAGTGGTCTTCTTGCACCAATGGCTAGAATGGCGTCTAACCACGATAAGGTGGCTAAACTAAAAAGACCTGCCGTACTATAAGGGGTAACCTTAAGACATCCTGCATCTTCTTCCACCAACAATGGCTCTCGAAGGTCCGAACCCCTAACAACTTGAATTCCAGTTATACCCCTCAAACCAACAAAACACAAGAAGGCAAGAACCGGGGTTGATGCAAGATTAGCTAGAAGATGAGAATTCAAGAGTTTTGACCCTTCAATTCCAAATTCCATCCCATCAGCATAAAGGGTAGATATACATATGATAAAAGATATAATCCACCATAACCGAACATGGAACGGAAACTTCTCGAGGGCTTTAACCCTACAATTAATAACGGAAAAGCTCAAGACAAACCAAGCTAAACCCTGAGATGTAGGCAAGAACAAAGGTTCCAAGTCATTAACACCCTTTTCCCCTTGGATCAAACAAACACCATTGTAACACAAAACCACAATTTGCAGAAACAAAACATAAAAGCAACAATAAAGTGAAGCCTTGTAAGTTTTGCCGATTTCTACGGTGTGGATTTCAGTCAAGCTTCTAGCCCTCACATCTCCTTCACTAACCACATCCGAATCCTGCTTGATCAGTCGATTTGGATTAAGATAGACTGCAATCTTCCAACCCAAAACAATCAAAAGAGATAGAATCACCAATGCCAAATTGAACCCAGTTGCAATGAGCTCCAAAACCCTCACAACCTTTTCATAACTCATGGATCTTTAATTCTTTATCTTGATCAAAAAAAGAATAAAGTAACTGGATTTGGAACTGGAATTGGAACTGGAACTGGAATTGGAATTGGAATCAAATTAATGAAACTAAAGGGTGTGTCTTTTAAATTTCTAATAGCAATTGAGATTCAAATGGTGGCAAGAACATTTCACCATAGATGAAATCAAATCAAATCAATAGCAATTTTTTTTTATCAAATTGAACACAAATATAACTTCAAATCTGTGTCTTTCTTCCCTTCTCTCCTCCTTGCTCAAATCAATCTATATAAATACAAAGGAGGAGAGAGTGATTTCCAAAAAGGGTTTTAAAACTTGATGAAAACCCTAATCAGAGAAAAACTCCAAATTGATGACCGATTTGCAGCTCACATACACAGATATAGATATAGAAAGCTGTATGTATCTCTGAACTAGCACTTCCCAGCTATGGTCTTTGGAGCAATTTGGGAGAAAGTTAGGAGAAATAGGGAATGATTTTAACCACAAACCCTTGTGTGTTAGGTTATGGAAAAATGGAAAGTAAAGAAGATATGATAACCTGAAATTGATCTGGTTTTGGTATATTGATGACAGAGATCTCCACTATGATTCCAATTAATACCTAATGTATCTATCTATCTATGTATGGGGGTTGTATTTGGATTGGGTAAAAGTGGGCAAATGGGATGATAAATTTGGTTGGTAAAAGGGGGCTAGAGGCTAGATGTCACTTGTCCTTTTCAAATTGGTATTTGATGGATCTATGTTGTGTGTATCCACTATCTATTTTTATTTTTTTTTAATAATTCTTTTTAACAAAGTTTGATATCAACATGGACTTCTTGTGGTATAGCCAATATTTTAAGAAGTTTGGTTTTTAGTTGAACCTTTGTGATTAAGGGTGAGCATCGATCGGGTTCGGATTGTTCGGGTGAGAAAAGTTTGGATATTCGAACTTTTTGGGTGGGAAAAAGTGGCCCTGAAATCCGACTGAATGGTTCGGGTAGTTCGGATTTCTGATGAGTTCGGGTTTATTCGAGTCGGGTTGCGGATATCCGGAAATTGGTAAAGTTAGAACTTTAGATTAAGATTGGGAAATTAGAAGTTAGAAATAGCAAAATCAACACCAAAAATTATATACCATATATATATATATATATGTT
>LUCG01303347.1:0-12340 GCA_001633085.1 Carthamus tinctorius
TATATATATCCTACACGTTTATAGAATTGGTTGTGATACAAATACATATGCAATGTTATCCACCGGTTCTTTGTAAATGAGGATCAATAATTGTGACAAACATAATTTTAAAACAATAAGATTAAATACACATTATAATTAGAATTTAAATTATATCGGGTATCAGTTACATCTAATAGCTTTATTCATACATATCAAACATTAAAAAGGAATAGAGTTATGCAACTTATACAAGGGTATGAACAAAACTATTACACCGGGTAGCTTTGTTCATAGAAATCATCTTAATAAATAGTGGAGTTCTAAACTTGTCCATCAAACTTTAAAAAAGTCGAAAAGCCAAATGCACGTTGAAGGATCTTTAGTGGTCCCTTATGAAGGCCCTCCTTATGTTGGAATAGAGACATCCCTATGAAAATCAGTGCAATCTACGTCAGAGGAATCATCAATGGATATTAAACGAAAAACATATACCGATGAAGATCAGATAGTGCATATTCATCATTAACGAGTGTCCTAATCAAGAGAATAATACATTGATTGGTTCTCACTCTATGTATATTGATCAATGAAATAACAAACTAGCAGAACAAATAAAATTTACATATTTCATATTCAACAAACAATATACCCATCATGTAAAACAATATACATATATTAATGAAGTTCATGTTGTGCATATTGTTTGATGAGTACTATCAACTACATAATACAACTAACTAATTCAATAAGAGGGACTATATATATTCCCTAATAAATATGCCCATCAACCAAATCACTTACATGGATGAAGTCCATATTATGTATATTCATTTTTTTTTTGGAAGGCATGGGTGGCACCGAACCTCTCGAACGACTACCACTGAACACACTCATGCACGCACGCCTNCCCAGCTTACACTGGGCCTATTCCCAACCTAAGTCTTTGACTTTTTGAGTTGGGGCGCGATCCATTCTATGACTGAACCACTAAGGACTGGGTACTACTCAAGGACTCAATTGTTCCCCCATAGAATCAAACCCGGGTCTCCCCAAGGATGTTATCGCCCATGGGAAACCAACTGAGCTAGCATTGATTTGTATCATGTATATTCATTAACAAATAGTAAATAAAACACATGAAAAAAGAAAGTTTAGATGGTATATGTTCATCAATAAATGTACCAGTTATGTTAGTATACTCAAATGAAATGACATAGGGTGCAACATTGATGTGATTCATTGCAATTTATTTCATCTTATCTTAAATTATAAATATCTTTAAATCAAAACAATTCTAAATCTCTATAAACACATAATACAATTATAAATTGTAAATCGAATATAGAGAGTACCGATGATCAAAACTTTTCAAGGGTTTCTAATTATTAATCTTTCAACTCTCACAATCCTATTACAAAAATGCCATCAAGATCAACAACCTTGAATCTCTTGATCAAATAGCTTGGATGGCTTAGATTGGTTCTTCGATTTTTGAAATATTTATGGTTAAGATATTGATTGGTAAACATAAGCTAGTTTATTTTTTGTGTACATTTTTGGATAGGCAAAAAGTAGCTTTATAAGCTAATTTTTTTGATAAACTACTTGGAGGTAGTTTTTTGAAATTTTTTCCAATTATACCCTTATTAGTATTAATTATTATATCTCAGTATACCATTTTTTGGGTCATTTTACATACCAGACGCTAGTTTTTGTCAAACATAATTTGTTTATAAGCTAGCTTATCAGTTACTAGTTAGCTTATTAGTCAGCAACGCTACTAGCTGGCTTATCAGCGCTGCCGACTAGTTTGCCAAACATAGTAGCCTAGTTTGGGAGTGCTTATGATCGAAAGTGCTCTAAGCTAGCTTATTTTTATGTACATGTTTGGATGGACAAAAAGTAGTTTATATGGTACCTATTTGATAAACTATTTGGAGGTAGCCTTTTTAATTATACTCTTATTAATATTTATTATTATACTCTAATATATCATTTTTGGTCATTGTCAAACAATCCGTAAACTAGCTTATCAACAATCCGTAGACTAGATTATCAGCTACCGGCTAGCCAGCTAACAAGGTGTGGTTTACTGGTAGGACCAATGCTAACGAGCACGCAGAAGATTGGCGGGAAAGCTCAGAAACGCACACATAAAACTGTGGTATCCGTTGAACCTAATCAGATAGTACTACTCTACTATCATTCACGATTCCAATCGACTTTAGTGATCATCGTTTTCTTCTGATCTCAACAGGTATACTACAAAATCCCTTTCCATTTCCTTCCTTATTGTGTTTTTTACTCTTCAATTCTCGATGTGGACAAATGTTAAAGAATCAATCACATGGAAACAATCGTCCGATTATTTGTTTCTTTATATATACAATTACTGGTTTTTCACACTGTATACAGCTAGAGATTCTTTAGGTTTCTGTAATTTTGAACTCAATTCATGGGGAAAGATGGGGCTTTGGGGTTGGTTTTGTTCTTAATTGTACTTTATGGAGCTTGGTTTTGTGAGCTAGGGTTTTCCGTGACTGTAACTTATGACAGTAAAGCTTTGGTTATAGATGGGAAAAGGCGGATTTTGCAGTCTGGATCCATTCATTATCCGAGAGCCACTCCTGAAGTGAGTTCAATTTTGATCTTGTTTTAATCATGTCCATGGTGATTTTGTTGTGTGCAGGATAAGGATGTGGTTGATGTTTCTGGGTTGCATTGTAGGTGTGGCCGGATATCATTGGGAAGGCAAAAGAAGGTGGATTGGACGTAATTGAGACCTATGTTTTCTGGAATTATCATGAGCCTGTGAAGGGACAGGTACAGTATTGGATGTGCATTTATACATTCATGATGATGAAAAATGTCTGCATGAAATATGTTTATATAAGATAAGGGGTAGACCAAAATATACAAGCAGTTAGGATCAAAGAAAATCTATAAGGTACATTGAGAGGGATTGTTGTATGAGTGCTAAATCAGCTTCCATCCTCCATTTATGGGACCTGTGTTGAAGAACTTCCAGAAGCAGCCAAGATATTTGCCGAGAGTTCCTAATAGCGCATTGTTGTATGTATTTTTGGATGGTTATAATTGAGGGAGACCTTCGTGGCATATAGGAGTGTCTGCCTCTCAAAAAACCATTATGGATACAAGGAAGTTTATTGGTTTGCTATTGAAAAATATCTAGTCTATTATTACGGATAAGGAATCTAGAGTGCTTCAGGAAATACAAGTGACCTAATAATATTCTGCTAAAACGTATAAGTCCCTAGAGAATTCTAGCATGTAATGGAACCTTGCTCTGGGAATGTTTGTAGAGAAGTCTAACTTTTGTCAAGCATGCCCGCTGTGTGATTTTAGTATCCCAATCAACTTGGTGAGTGGCAACGCAAATCTATCAGGAATCAAATGAATTTGATCAACTAAGAAATAAATGCTTACCAAGAAATAGAAATGAAATGGGCTTCTTGCATAAATGTCTTTGCTTCATTCCAAGGATGTCTGAATGAATTGTTCTTGTTTACTTACTTCTATATTTGAGATTTAATAACCAAACTGAAATCCTTTCTCTTCTCAGCTGGCTGACTCGTTTATATTCTTTATGTCATAGTACTACTTTGAAGGACGGTTCGACTTGGTTAAGTTTGTGAAGACGGTGCAGGAAGCTGGCCTCTTTGTACATCTTCGTATAGGTCCATATGCCTGCGCTGAATGGAATTATGGGTCTGTTATTTCTTATTTTAATCCTCTAGTTTAAAACACAGTTTGGGCCATATGCCTGTGCCGAATCATATGGCCCTGTTTGTACATCTTTGGATTTCTCAAGCCCATATATGCTCAAATAGACATGCCAATAACCTTTTTTTCTAATTAGGATGAGCAAACTCATCCTCTATTTCCTTTTCATCTCAATATTTTGCTGAACAGTGGATTCCCTCTTTGGTTACACTTCATTCCTGGAATTCAATTCCGGACCACAAATGGCCCTTATCAGGTACTCCATTACCAGACACAATGTTAATTTTTGCTATATCTTTTCATCTTCATCCCACTGTTACCTCTCCTGTGATAGAAAAGAGTCTTGTGATATTATTGCATTATTGTGCGAAGTTTAATAAGAAATCATAATGCAGGCAGAAATGAAACTTTTTCTTGAAAAAATCGTCAACTTAATGAAAGAGGAGAATCTTTTTGCATCACAAGGAGGACCAATTATTCTTGCTCAGGTGATTCCTGTTACAACGCACGAGTAGGATTTAGAAGATCACTTTTGAAGTTCTATCTCTCTTCTGCTTGTGGGAATATGAGAGGGATGTTTTTCACTCCTTTTGGGTCTATTTCTCAGAGTGCGTTGTTATATATAACAGGTTGAGAATGAATATGGAAATGTTGAGTGGGCCTATGGAGTTGGTGGAGAGCTCTATGTAAAATGGGCAGCAGAAACTGCTCTAAATCTTAATACAACTGTTCCTTGGGTGATGTGCGCACAGAGTGATGCACCTGATCCAATTGTAAGTAAAATTATCTCTCAATTAATAGTCATATGAGAGTGTCTGTCTATGTCAATTATGAACAAGCGGAATCAAAGACTTTACAGCAGCACAAGCTTCTGCCTGCACCATTGACTCTGCCGGATACTCGATTAGATATTTGTGTGTCAATTTTTTATTGGTTCTTCACTAATTCTTCTTCAATCAGTTCCATGGCATAGAACAAAGTTTGATTGTCCTAAGCCATTAAATTTTTCTTCCACTACATGACCATCTTCCGCTTCATTTTTTCGCCACAATGTTGTGGACACCTTATTGGCATACAGTGGTAAAATGTTGACTTTATAAGTTTCCTTGTGGATGGCTTCAGTTATTTCTCTTTGCTTATGTGTGTAACTTTTGAAGGTAACAAGTGCATCCTGCAGTTTCTGTTGATCATGTTTTTGCCTTCCAATTTCAAGTTTTAGTTCATTAAAGAAAACCAGCCCTATGTTATTCAATCTCTGCTGAATTATATATTTACTACAAGAAAAAAAAGCTTTTTTGTAGCTAAAAAGGGGTTGCTAAAATGAGAAAGGGTCTTGCACTTTTGCTAATAGTGATTTGTGATAAACCATGGATCACAAGCCATAGTTGTAGATACGTAGCTTACTGAAGGGGGTGCGGACCCTGTGTGTAGAACTTCCTAACAATAAGTCAGTAACATGACATATCCATTTCTCATGAGGTGACACCTGTGACTTGCTTTTTGGTCACTCAATTCCTGCCATGCACTTCCCTAGTTCGCTACACATTTGTGATTGCTAATTAGTGTAATTCTCTCGATGCATTTAGGATCGCAAAATATCTTTGTTAGAAATTAACAGTATTTTGTGGTAGTGATTTGAGGCCATAATTTAGAAATATATTTCAGTTTATGACATAATGGCACTCCAAATGTAGATAAACACATGTAATGGGTTCTATTGTGATGATTTCCACCCAAATTCTCCTTCAAAGCCAAAGATGTGGACAGAGGATTACACTGGATGGTACAGTTAACCTTTTGCTTTGGCTTGCTACTCCATAAAAGCATCTATAGTGGTCATATATTATCATCAGGTTTTTTCTGTTGCACGATTTTTTACAGGTTTCTCTCATTTGGGTATCCTGTTCCTTATCGACCAGTTAAAGACCTGGCTTTTGCCGTTGCACGATTTTTTGAGAAAGGAGGCACTTTTCATAACTATTATATGGTATATTCAACCAGTCTTTTTGTTTCATGTCGACATGTATTGTTTAACAGAAAAGCATACATCAAGAAAAAAATGTCTGGCATCTTGCAGTATTTTGGTGGAACAAATTTCGGACGAACAGCTGGAGGCCCCCTGGTTGCTACAAGCTATGATTATGATGCCCCAATAGATGAGTATGGTAATTTTCTGGCACCTTATCTGTTTTCATGGAACGCTTAGTGGTACATGTCTAAAACCTTCGTTTATTTTTATTTTACTAGGGCTCAACTACTAAGAAGTACTTTTGGTAAAACTAATGTATGATTCCAAAAATACTACTACTATCTGTTCTGAAGTCTTAGAAGATTTATAAGAACTTATGCAGGATCTATAAGGCAGCCAAAGTGGGGTCACTTGCAGGACCTACATGCGGCAATCAAGCTATGTGAAGAATATTTGGTAAATGCAGATGCAACTCACCAATCTCTTGGTTTATACTTAGAGGTAAGCCAAATACATCAGTATGCATACATAGTGGATAGTATTATGAATTTAAATCTATTCTCTTGACCTATGAAGTCCTGATACTTAAGTTAGAATGTCCTATCTATAACAGTGCCTATTGGGTGTTAGTCCACTCAGATATGTACTTTAAAAAAGATTTGTATATGGCTTAGATAAATTGGTTTGGGATTGTATTTTGAGGGTTTGGTTATGTTGTTTCAAGGCTTCAAGTATTAGGACATATTATGTGAATGATTATGAAAATTGCAAAATATTTGGACTCCAATTGTCCAGATAATTAGGGTTCTGACTTTTGTTTTCTACACTCCACTTTTCTTTCACTTTATGTTCTTACTCCTATGTACTTATCTTCCCTGCTTGTCTTTGTTGTATGCTGCCTCTGCTTCTTGTTTCTTACTTAGTTTTTTAAGTATTTCTAGGCCTGTTGTTTTGTTTTCATAGGATTTAGCATCCCAATTGAGTTTGTCAACAAGCAGTTTGATTTTTTATGTGTTTAAAACTTTGACCATCTCTGAATTTATTTCTCTATTTTGCTTTACTAGCATACACATGTGCTGCACCTAGATTTTAACATTTCTTAAAAATGCCAAACCCATGCATGCAATACGCATTTCACTTGGTCTTCTTTGCAAAGCTTAGAAAGTCACAGACACTGATAATATATCAATTATGCAAGGAGATTGTGTTTCATAAACATAAACTTATATGTGATCAACCAAATAAATGAGAAAACAAGAAGGATGAAGACAAAAACTTGTTTGATGCACAAAACATTCTGGTTGCTCTCCTCCTGACACGATCCATTCATTCACCAGGCAGATGTATACTATAGGACATCCGACGATTGTGCAGCTTTTCTTGCAAATTATGGTAGCAGATTAGATGCAAATGTGACATTTAAGGGAAGATCATATTTTCTCCCTGCATGGTCAGTGAGCATCCTTCCAGATTGTAAGAATGTTGTCTTTAACACAGCAAAGGTAAGCCTATTTTTTGCCTTTTGGAATGGATACTTCATATTCGGTATCCCTAGATCATGCTGAATCCGTAATTGGCCATATCTATGCTTTCTTCATTTGATTGCACAAAATCTGAAATATGATGTGATTCATATATGTTCATTATGTTGAATATGGACAAAAGGTTGTCACTCAGAAAAGCGTTGGTGATGCTACATTTGCTCCCAGTGCCAGCGTGAGTGAACTGTCACTGTCAGCTTCCCCTTGGAGTTGGTATATAGAGAAAGTGGGTGTTTGGAGTAACGACTCATTCACAGCAACCAGTTTGCTAGAGCAGATAAATACAACAAAAGATACAAGTGATTTTCTTTGGTACACTACAAGGTAATTCATTTCAAAAGAAGATCCTGCTGTTTGATTGCTATTCAGTATTTTAAAGTTGTCTGGAGATAGAATAAGTTCATGAATCAAATGATGATAATTATCTTTCACGTTACTAGAATATTATGATGTCTATTTAACGTGCCTGCTTATATGGTAGCTTTTTGTCACCTCTGCAGCATAGAATCAGATGAAAAGAAAGATGCATTTTTGCTTATTCAGAGTTTGGGACATGCTGCTCTGGTTTTTCTGAACAAAAAAGTTATAGGTAACTTCTGGTTTGTGCTAATAGTTATTCACCGTTGGGTGGAAACCATATTTCTAATGACAAAAGTAGATTGCACATTGAAGGTTCATAAAAGAAGTTAGTCCCAAAATCGCCATTACATAAATTTTTATATAATAATTCGAACTTCATTAGGAATTTCATGCAAACAGAAAGTCATACTTGGTGCAAAATATACAAGTTTATAGGATCCAATATAAGTTGCAATTCTTCAAGAATTACCAAAACATCCTCTCTTCAAGCACAACCCATGACCATATTGTACCTTGCACCATGTTATGGGCTCGTCATGGCCTATTTGGTTGCTCCAATTTACGGGCTCACCATAGGTGCAAGTTTCCTTTCTTTCTGCACCTAGCACCATGGCATGCTTCTTTACTACCTTGTACACCAGTCAACTAGTGGTGCTGCATGCGAATATATTACAAATACGATGAGCACCTGGTAAACATAGGCAATACTTGGTTTTTTTGAACATACTATGTGTATTAATTAGTTAATGATATCTTTACTTCTTGGTCTTCTAGTTTGTATATATATATATGTAATGCTGTTTTTAAGTATTTAAAGTTGAAACTGAATGTTGTAAGATTTTCCTACCTTCGTCTTCAATCACTGTAACACTTGTAATATGTTCACGAGCAATGACTGGCATTTATCTTGTTCATGGCCACTATTTGTCTGTTGGAGAGTAAGTCCACTTGTTTTCTAAATCTCTTGTAGCATTTGGCTATGGTTATCATGATGACGCAAGCTTCAACATAAGTGAGAAGATTAGTATCGAACAAGGAAACAACACACTGGATATAATTAGTATGATGATTGGTGTACAGGTGACCATTTCTTTCTTCTCTTCTAGTTGCTTGCTTGTATCTACATAGGCAATAAAGTTGCGTATACATTAAACAAATTCATATATATTTATAAAGCAATAAATGAGTAAATTATGACAGTTAATTTAGCCAATATACTAATTGCTGCAACTGTTTTTATAAAGATATAACTAAAAGAATAAATACAAAAAATGTTGCTGGTAGAGCATTATTGTAAAAGGCAACATTGTTATTTGTTACTAATACATCCAACTCTAATATGGCACATATCTAAGTTTAAAGTTTCACTATGCAAAATGAAAATATCCTTAATCATACGAAATGTCATATGGATCACTAAATATTTCATAACTCAAGAAAAACAAAAGTGGAATACAAAAATTTGGTCAAAGACGGTGAAATCTCAATGACGACAAACGCTTGAATTTACTTCCCACCATGTAGAAGGAATGATAATTTTATTATAGAGTATAATGAATTTACTTCCCACATTACAAATGAAAATGTCAATTTACAGCTTCTTGTTTCTGAATTTGATGCTTTTGATTGGGTTCGCTCATGAAACATGTTATCTTTGTTTAAGTTTAAATATTCATATCCTCTCCTGCTGTGATTTCTACATCGTAATCACTCATCTCCTTAACATTTTCTTTATTGTGGTTTTATATTCTTTTGCAGAACTATGGTCCTTGGTTCGATATCATGGGAGCAGGCATATATTCAGTTATTCTTGCTGATCTGAAGAATGTCAAACAGGACTATTCATCTAAAGAGTGGACCTACCAGGTTTGTTCTTAACTTTGTCTATCAATGCAGGTATAACTGTCGTTCATTTGATCTCGTGGCCGTAGATACCAAAGCCAAACTGTATGGTGGGTCATGGATGCAGGACCCCATAATATAACAAGTTTATGGTTGCTTAAGTGTGAACCGTGGCAATACTGTCCGCAGTTTCTTGATTCTCTTCTATTCTGACTTGTATGCACAGTTTAATTTGACATTTTATTGCATTCAGGTGGGAACTGAAGGACAAAGCCTTGGACTTGATAAAACTGATCTTGCTAATAGTTCCCTATGGACTCAGGGCAGTGCCTTGCCTGTAAACCAGAGTCTGATTTGGTACAAGGTACTTACATATAGTCATTTCCATTACTGAAAAGACACCATATGCAACTGCCACTCCATATCCAGTACCACTTGAAACCCTTATATGCATGTGCTTAAAATAAACATGTTCATGTATTTTTTTTTTCTTGGATTATTGCATTTTAGTGACTTAAATACTTAAATCTACGTAAGGTCATGTTGGATAACAAGATTGATTTGGACCCCACCGAGATATTACTTCCTATATCCAACACCATGGCGAGTGGGTGGACAGATCTTGACGGCAAAATGTTATTGTTGGCAATTTGAATAAATCTGAGGGCATACAAGGATACGTCTGAATAAATTGATTTTTTTAGTTTTATTTTTTGTTTCTGAGAGCTTGTATTGGTCTTAACGGGTCAATTGAGCATCTAGTTCCAACACCCTTATTTTTGTTTCTTACTCTCAGTCCACATTCCTTGCCCCTGAAGGGAAAGGCCCTCTGTCACTGAACCTTGCTAGTATGGGGAAGGGTGAAGCTTGGATCAATGGGCAGAGCATAGGACGATATTGGTCTACTTACCTTTCACCATCGGCAGGTTGCACCGATAATTGTGACTACAGGGGAAGTTATGATGCACAAAAATGCCAAAAGAAGTGTGGCCAACCAGCTCAAATATTGTAAGTAGCATACAGATTCCACGTACTATCCCCTTTATCTCTTGTTGTTCCTGTTATATTGTAATTTTTATTAAATAAAAGTTTACTAGTAACTTGTATAATGGACTATCGTAGTTATATGAATGCAATCGATTTTGTCTTAGTAGCTCCGTTTCCTTTTTGTGTAAATATACTACTACACTTGGTACTCGAAAGTTGAAACAAGATAGAATTGAGCTCTTATGAAATAAGAAGATCTCATATTTTTCAGAAAACGTGCAGATATCATATACCACGCAGCTGGGTGCATCCTGGTGAGAACTTGCTTGTTCTTCATGAAGAGCTTGGTGGCGACCCTTTGAAGATTTCTGTGGTGACACGAAGCGGGCAGGTGGTGTGTAGCCATGTCTCAGAAGATGATCCAATTCCGGTTGACTTATGGAAACCAAACTCCGATTCTAGTCCTGAAACCCCTGAAGTTCGATTGACATGTGACCATGGCTGGAAGATTGCATCAGTTGGTTTTGCTAGTTTTGGAAATCCCAAAGGAGATTGTGGCACATTTACTCAAGGAAGTTGTCATGCAGACGTCTTGTCTATTGTCCAACAGGTACCACAATTCTTACTCGTCTGCCTCCGTACATCATGCATTGCATGCATCCCTAAAACTCATATATCATTGCATTGTTGTTTCTTCTTATATGAATTCTTAGGATCCAGTAGGAAAAACTTGCTTCAATCTTATTTACAGAAGCATGAACCCATGTCTTATAAAATTTAGCCCAATTCAGTACTTCTATTCCATGGGGCCTTGGAAAAACTTAGCCCATCATGCAGTAATTTAAAACCCAATTACCAATTTATTAGTTGTTTGGTTTGTTAGTACTTGCTTTTTGATAAGGTTTGTTGATACTTCGTTGATGTCTAATTCTTAAGTTTAGGGCTTGTTAGTTGATGCCTAATTGTTAATTATTTGGTGGATAGTTGTTAATTGGTTTATTATTTTGCCAAAGATTGGAAATATTTAACTTTTATATTATGTTACTTAAGTACCATCTCATCTCCAAAATTCTTGGATTTGGATCCACTGGTGTCGCTGGGTAGGATAAAGCCAGATGGACTCGTCCTTTTGTTATCGGTTCATCACGGTGTTTCCCTTTAATTGTTGGGATCCAACAACATATACTTATAGGGCGTTTGGTCCACAGGATTAGAATGGAATTTGACCAAGTGTTTGGTTGGTAGGAATTCAATTTAGCCAAGGAATGATGAGTTGCTTAAATTGTGGAATTCAAAGGGTTCCATCCAATTGATTTCCCGAACCTGGTGAACGGAATTTGTCATTCCAATTCCATCAAATTCCTTTGAATTTTGCGAACCGAACAGCCCATTACTTTAATCTGATATATAGAATCCAGTAGCATAAGCTCGGTTTTAATTTTGATTACAATATTGGATACTTAATGAACAATTCAATGCAGGTTTGCATGGGTAAGAAAAAATGTTCGGTTCCGGTTTCAACCGCCAACCTTGGCAACCCGTGTTCTGGGGTGGTGAAAAGCTTGGCAATTGAAGCTTTATGCACTGCTTGAAACATCATCACATATTACTAATATGTGGTTGCTGCATTTATGATTTGTAACATATGCTACAAATGAAATAAAGTACCTTTTTCATTACCTTACTTCAGTGTGTGTGTGTATATATATACTATTGGTTTGTGTAATTCTCCTTCATATATTTTGTAATACTAGTTATTAAGAGCCCGGGCTTCGCGCCGGATTATAAACTGCGATAGATTTGATAATAAGTAGTAGCATGGATTTATATGAAACATAAAGTTTATACATATGTTGTCATACAAAAGGTTTAAAAAAATAAATAAAAAAATATAAAATAAAAAAAATCTAATTCT
>LUCG01303378.1:0-10125 GCA_001633085.1 Carthamus tinctorius
CCCCCAATGCAGAAAAATGTTAAAATTTCCCACCTTTAAAACCACCGCCATCCCACTCCCTTTGCATTGCTCCTCCTCCTTCTCCTCCTCTTTGCGATTTTCCAAATCTTCCAGATCATTCCCACCAATCTCCTCCTTCTCAACCGTTACTATCCACCGCCGATCTTCCATCGCCGCCATGGGTGACGATTCCGGCATGGATGCTGTCCAGAGACGTCTCATGTTTGACGATGAGTAAGTTTGTTCGATATCTTATGCTGCTCTGCTCTACTCTACTCATTCTTTGGATCTATGATCATCTATGTTTGTTAGAGTCGATTTGATGGTTTATGATCTATGTTATTCGAAATTAGTTGATATTTGATAACGAGAACGAATTTATTACGCATTTAGAGGTTTTGTATTTTGTTATTGTTGTTGTTGTATTTTCAACTATTGTTAACTAATCATGAGTTATGATTTTGTATTTTGTTGTTGTTGTTGATGGTTTATGATATATGTTCTTCGAAATTAGTTGATATCGATTCACTTAGGTTTTGTATTTTGTATTTTGTTATTGTTATTGTTGTTGATGTTATTGTTTTTATCGACTATTGTTAACTAATCATGAGTTTGAATAGTGATTTTGTTTTACTAACTTTTGACCGATTGATTCAGTGGAGAAATCTGAAGAAGATTGATTTAAGTTTGCTAGATTAGATCTTTAAACAGAGGGAAAGATAGAATCGTATAAACATGAGATGTTTTGATCAATTTTGACTTAGTTGGCGGCTTGACCTTTTTGGACTTATATAGGTAGGTAGAGAGGGTTTATTATTTTTTTCTTTTTGAACGTCATGTTGGTGCAACGGAGTATCATCGTGGCACCAAGTCACGAGGAAACCTCTCCAAGGAGAATAACCACCCCCGGCCTAGCCATCCAGTTTCCATTTAAAGGGCTTCAAGGCATCAGCTAAGATTCGAACCCGGCACCCGTTCAGGGAAAANCAATAGACTCCAGTAGGAGTCGAACTCCCTACCTTCACCATATGAGAACTATAACTCATGCATTAGACCAACTAAGCTGATTTGATTCATATATACAAGCTACAACTCTCTGCTGTACTTGGATGATACCACTAGTCTAGATTCTGTAGATGTCAAATTGTTCCACAATTATCTATCTGTTAGCAACTTTAATGAACAATTGCATCAATTTTTTCTAGTAAGCTATCCATCTTTTGGGTTTGTCTAACCTTCAGTTATCACTATTTTTTACCTTTAATTAACATCTTGATTTCCCAGCTTCTTAGCTCTAAGCCGTATTTATATCACTATTTTGAGCTTTTTTTCGTTTCTGTTTATTGAAATTCCTACTTCCTCCATCGAAAATTAAACGAATCCTTTAAATTGTAAGCAGTAATTATATCACTATTTTGTAGCTAAAGTGGGGACCTTTTGACGTTCTTGAATTTCTAGGAAAAATAATCAATCAGCTACAGTTTTGATTTCTTTTGATTTAGGACTTGTGGTTATTATCAGCATGATCATCATGTTTCACACATAACATAAAGTCTACTTTTTTATGCATATATGTCCAAATGTAATACTTGAGATAGATGTGACACTGAAATTAGATTGTGGTGGATACGATTGCGACTTCGTACACCTTTTACAAACATTATTTAATTTAATATTTCTCTTTATGTTGATTTGCATACAGAAAGATAAATAGTTTTCATGAATTGTACGTTTTTGGCTTTGTCTACGGGCTCCTAAAGCAGTTATTTGGTTCTTTCTCAATAGTGTTTTAAGGACACTTTGAATAGATAAAATAGACTTAAAAGTGTGAAGGGTTGTTAGTTTGTTACTAGATTTTTTGTTTCTGCCACTATATTATAAGTTGGCGGTAAGAGTCTGTTGTGCACACAGTGACAGGAATTTTCCATGTAATTGCACACAGTGACATGAATTTTCTATCTGATTATTTAAGTTCAATGTTATCATTTGAAATACTAGATTTCACCATTGTTGATACAAGCTTTGCTGAGAGGTTGACAATATTTGGCTTCTTAAATTCCTGCAGATGCATTTTGGTGGATGAGAATGACACTGTTGTTGGGCACGATACCAAGTACAACTGTAAGCAGGGTTCTATATCTACTTTAGAGTAGTTTTACTGTTATATTATCGTATGAAATTCGTATACTTGATATCATGTATTTTTGTTATTCTCTCAAGTAGAAAATCATGAATATTGCTCCCAATCCAAAATTAATTACTTGAGCTTGTGAAAGCACAAATCAGATAAGCAATATTTGTGCTGGGGCAAGTTGGTTATCCCATGATAAGATAACCAAAACATGGGTGTGGTATGATTATGAATTCATGTAGCTTTACTAGATCAGCAAACTGAAAGAGTTAATGGTTAATGCTTTAACTTTATTTAAGCTGGAACATCATACAGTAAGTAAACTTTTTGTAATTTGCTTTTCTTGCATTAATGGGATTCAGGAGCTTCTGTTAAACTGATACATGGAGGAATCGAAGCTATAAAAAATTGTTTCATGTAAAGTTTTGCTCACACAGTCACATGTTTACTATAATTCTGGCTGATCAATAGCTGCTTAAAAACCTGCCTGTCCATTATGAATACAAGACAAACAATTACGTAAAAACAGATTAGCTTAGGGTTCAAGGCATAAATTAGTAAACTATTTTTGCAACAAACATACTTGACGCATAAAATGCTTGAGTAATTATTTTTTATTGCCATGTATTAAATAGCCAATAAGGGTTAGTTTATTCAACCCTAATAGTTACAAGTGATCAATAGACTAAATGAACATTGCAAGTGATGTCTACAATAGACAATGTTAAATTGACTAGCAAATTAGTCTTATTAGTTTAAAACTGAAGTACTATTACTGAACTGAGAACATAACAAGTTGAAGTTCTACTTCTCAGAATCTACAAGTTAAATTAGTACAATAATTGTAGAAGTTGGAAGTACAATAGAAACAAAATATGTGGTTTCTAGGACATCAAAGGTGGTGACAGCATGATATGGAGTGGTTGTATGCAAGTGTACAAAGGGTTAATTTGAGAAGATAAGGGAGATGAGACTGTGGTGGCTATAAAATATTACAGTTGAATTGAAGGGCAACTTTTATTTCAATGCCCTCATCAAACTATGTCAATCTGTGATCCCTTCACCAGGTTGAGCGATCAAAATATTGACTTATTGCTTTGGAGTTTTGACCAAGTTTGGAGACTTAAGGATTTGGATGTTGATTATGTTTGTTCCTCTTGAGGTTCAACTGTCTAACCTGCTGGATTGAGCCAGATTTTTGAAAATTGAGCCAAACTATCTGCTGTCCTTGGTTTTTGGAGATCCATATATGCCTCTTTTTTTGTTTTCACTGCATTAGCTGAAGGAAACGATATCCAAATATCAATTACACAAAAGAGATCTAGTAAGGATTGGTTTGATAGGTATGTTTGTGGCAAAAAGAATTTGAAGTCTATTCCACTAAGCAATAAAGAGTAGTCATCTTAGTATTAAGATTTGAATTATTTTATTGAATGTCATGTATCAAGGTTTTCTGCACGAATTTTTTTTATTATACTTCTACAAAAATGTCAAATGTTTTCATGCATTTGGATAGTAAAAAAACATGCATTATAAGCTAAGAACTACAGCAGGTGCTAAAGCATGGGTATTTTTATCCATCGAGCAAAAATGATTACGGATCTCCTGAACAGCTTTATAAGCTAAAGTTTTATACTTTATGCTATAAAAAGAATTCTATGGGACTATGTCCTATTCACACAGTACCACAGTTGTGTTTCTTGTCTTTTGAGAATAGATAACACACTTTGTTATATGCACCTGTTTGGTATACTTTGTTGTATAGACCATATTATAGGACACCAAGGATATTAGCTACTATTCTAGCAATTCATAATTTCATATTGCATTTTATTACCATAGTATACAAACCCATAGGACTTGGTTACCTTTCTATAATCGAGTATGCGAGCTACAGAAGTCCTTAATTTACTTAGTGAGGACTGCTGGCAGCTTTCCTTCTGCAAATTAACTTAATGTACCCACCTTGTTCACAAGGTATTGCTATAGCATCACTGAGAATATTTGAGAAATGTTTAGCTGGGGATATGCAGTTATATAAAGACATTATTGTCTTCTAAACATACTTTTTTTACATCTTATCTCTACATGGTTATTCGTTTTCTATGTCATTCTTGGAATATTTGAACTCAAAGGTGTATTTTCACCTTCAAGAGGCAAAGTTGCTATATGTAGCCATTTTGTTGCCTAGCAGAAATCCTCCTGTCTTTTTGAGCTCCTTTTACATTAAGACATATAACGTAGAGTTTCTGCCTCCATTCTCTTCATGATCTCAAATAGTCTTTCTTGAGTTTGGCTTATTGGTAAATATAAGTTCTACCAGGTAAAAATGGTGTAATTGCTGCATTCATATATGATTATCATCAATTATTATCAGAATTTATTAACATAAATTCTGAATATATAGGTCACTTAATGGAGAAGATTGAAAAAGACAACTTGCTGCACAGAGCATTCAGCGTATTTTTATTCAATTCAAAATACGAGTTACTCCTTCAGGTAGATTTCTTTGAAATGATTATGTGGGTTTGTCTGAGTTGACTCATGCCCGACTTATTGGTGCTTCCTTTTTGATCTTTTTAATGTGTGGTGAATTTGCAGCAACGCTCTGCAACCAAGGTGACATTCCCTTTGGTGTGGACCAACACCTGTTGCAGTCATCCGCTATACAGAGAGACCGAGCTTATTAAAGAAGATTCTCTTGGTAATGCAAATTCCAGTATCATCCAGCAGACAGATTAATTGTCATTAGGGAATGCATGCTTATTTTTAATCCTCTGAATTGCAATCAGGGGTCAGGAATGCTGCACAGAGGAAGCTTTTGGACGAGCTCGGTATCCCTGCCGAAGATGTTCCAGTTGATCAGTTTACTCCCTTGGGTCGCATGCTCTACAAGGCTCCATCCGATGGAAAGTGGGGAGAACATGAACGTAAAATTTCTTATCCTAAAATCTTCTAAGGCACAAGTTATATTCTTTCAATTATATGCTTACTCTGGGTTACTTTAGACATCGATCGTAGTGTAATTTAATTGGACTAAATGCTAGACTCAACCAAACCAAATAAGTAGTATATTGTACCTAGAGAGGTTGGGGCGAGGGGGGGGGGTGTTAGACCTGCCTCTATCATAGTATGCAGACAAAACGAGCTAATAAACATCAATATGAACTTTTATTTGGTGGTAGACTGGTAGTCGGTTTGAATTTACATTGTCATGTAGCTTGCTATTTAGTTTTTAGCAAACATGGCTAACATATCAGCTAATTTGCTAAACATGGTCTTGTTTTTTTTCTGTTTGTTGAAATGAATCAGCCGTTCTTTGCTAAAATACAAAACAAAAGGGCATTACACTTTGTAAGCAAGAACAATTTTAGATAAATATGATTGTACTTTGTACTTTATGTACAAAACCTTCATTCGAATCTCTTTTTTTCTTCATTCTGCAAGTACGATAAATTATTTGCAACAAATGTTACACTCGATATGTACGAGTAGTTTGTTAGAATTCATGATATACTTTCCATAATACATATTAGGATATGTGGGACCCCCCTTTGATTCTCTTGCTAAAAGAGCCCCTTATACAGACCTTGATGGTTGTTGTCTAGCTGATATGAGACTTTTAACAGTCTAAAAGCTAAACCGATGTTTGTTTACGTACCTTTTCAGTCGATTACCTACTCTTCATAGTGCGTGATGTTGCCGTGAACCCCAACCCAGACGAAGTGGCAGATATCAAATACGTGAACCAAGAAGAATTGAAAGAGTTGTTAAGGAAAGCGGATGCCGGTGAGGAGGGTTTGAAGCTGTCCCCGTGGTTCAGGTTGGTGGTCGACAACTTCTTGTTCAAGTGGTGGGACCATGTTCAAAAGGGTACGCTCGTTGAAGCAATCGATATGAAAACCATCCATAAGTTGATATAAGAAAAAAAAAAACCGCACCTCAATTGGTGGATAATAATTTGGGTTTGGCATGTGCAAAGACCCCGGTGTCGTTTCTTACGTTTAAAACGTTTGCTTCTTACATGGGAGCATGTTGATTGTTGTACTTGTAACGTAGTTATTATCGTTTCCGTATGAAGAGTGCAATAACGGACCATAATAGTTTGGAAAATGGAATTTAACGTTATTGTTTAACGTTGACTTGGATCTTATTCTAGCCCTTTTGACCGGTAATATACAGCCTTTTCAGGCCTCGGCCTGGGCCTTCCAATGCCCACCTTCAGTAAGCAAACGAAAGATGGTATCTTACTACATAACACTTATATATACTCTTTAAGGCACAAAAATGCAAAAAGAAAAAAATACGGTAAAAAGAATGGTCATATTACCGTTTGGCTTTGGGATTGGTGGATGGTGCCTGAAATCGACCGATACCTCTTAACGGATTTTGCAAAAATGTCCATTTTCTTAAGTTAAAACAACTAGCAAAAGTACCTTGAAGTTGAACAAAAACGAACTCTTTAAATTCAATCAAAAAACAGCAAGGGTCGATTGGAATCCACAAAAAAACCTTGGAAATTCCTTGAAATTAATTCGTTGTTGAAATAGTTGAATTAGGTTAAAAAAGACACCAAATGATTTTGTAGGTCTTTAATATACCTAAAAGGTGTTTCCACTAGAAAAAGAATATGGATCCACCAGTGGTTGAGATCTACCGGTAACTTGGTTGTGCTGAACCAATAACCGTTCCGGTGAATTGTTGTTATTGTTAGCGATTTTTCAAGTGGTAGAGATCGATCTTCGAGTCTTCAATAATACATTATAGATGCATCATTGAACTCAAATTCAATAATTAACCCATGGGTCTAATTTATCAATCATGAGAGCTTAAAGAACAAAAATGTAAAAACTCATGGATATTCTGAGAAACACTTTCATTATGAGACTGCAAAAAAAAAAAATGGTCTCTTGAACTTTATGTTTTATAAATAACGAATGAAATTGTTTGTTTATCTCAATGCACTCCTTAATTTCTTTTAAAATTAGTCTATTTTCTTTGTTGAATGTAATAGATATTTATTTATATTCATTTCTTTAAGTTCTAATTAAATATTTTCCCTGGGTCATATTTGGTGGCCAAATGAAGTAGCTTCGAACTATTAAGACGTAGGTTGAAACCCAACCCTTACTAAAAAGAACAACTTTTGACTCGCATACAATTTGAATAAAAAAACAAAATTGTGGTCATTGGATTCTTTGTTTGTAACGGTACCAAATTTGGATTAAAAATGACACTGTTATGACTCGAAAATGATTACCATGACAGTTATTATGTATTTATTTAGAATTAACTAACAAAGACATGTAACTTTGGTTCACTTATTCTTTCACTTGAAGTAAGATTTTTTGTATCATCAGATCTCTTGTATTTGAAGTGTCCTAGAGCATTCAAATCCTAAGAATCCGAGTTTCATCCATTTAACGTGGCATGGGTAGATGTTACAGATGATGCATCAATTGATGAATCGGTTTCTTTCTATATAGTTGTGACCCCACTGGGACATGGCAATCTTCCTCTCGTGTGATGGACATGGCGATCTTGCTTCCCGTGAAGACGCTCGATTTATCAAACTTAATGTGCCCATAGGGCTTGCTTGTGTATCGCATCATGCAAATTCATAGTTTCACTTTTTCATAAAACATATAAATGTTTCTACAATTTAAATGAAATTGATCAAAAGAATTGGAATTAGTAGTATAAACATTCACAAGGGAAATATAAAGGTTATAAAGGTTGTTGACCATGAGGTGGTATACTTGTATCAACAGAAAGAGGACTCGATTACGATAGCCTTAACACGCGAGTTAGATGTTGTTTACTAAATGTCGAACGGCTATAGTCACCACCCTTTACTCACCATATCAAGTCACATCCTCAACCATCAAAACGGATTGTTGATACGCATCTTTTAGCCAACAAGTGCTTACCAGATAAAGTCATTTCCATCGCCTGTTGCGAAAGGTCCTCGACTTTTGCTATGTCTCTCTCTCACTCAACAAGATTCATAGTCCTTGTCATGCTCACCCACTTGATAAACAACGCCTTACATTTTTCTTCTATAACCGAACTTCTTGTAAGCACACCGAACTCTTAAACCAACGACAAGCATACCGGTAAACACCGTTCGACACGACGTTCTTGTGAGAAAACAGTATAAAAACTGACTCAGTGATTATCGATTACAAACCCTATTACATTACATAAACAATAAACCAAATTAAAATCAAGATTTGAAAAATAAAAGAATATAAAGAAAAAACAAAAGTCATAAAAAGTATTTTTTTTGGGTGGTATTTATGTCCACCAATTAGGGTTTTTCACTTTGTTCACTTTTCCACTTTCCCTATCCTCTCATCTCATCATCTTCGATCGAAACCCTAGCGACGACTGTTGAAGAAGAAGAAGAAGCCACCAAATAATGACCGGAAAAGCGAAGCCGAAGAAGCACACGGCGAAGGAGATCGCCGCCAAGGTCGACGCCGCCATGACCAACAGAGGCGGCGGCAAGGCCGGAGTCGCCGATCGGACCGGCCAGGAGAAAGGCGGCCACGCCAAGTACGAGTGCCCTCACTGCAAGATCACGGCGCCGGACGTCAAGACGATGCAGATTCACCATGAATCCAAGCATCCGAAGCTCCCTTACGACGAATCGAAGGTCACCAACCTCCACGCCGTGCTCGCGGCGGACACATCCAAGACTCGCCCTGGAATCCGTGGAAGCCTCAAGAAGTGAAATCAAAAATCCATCATCATCATCATCGATGATGAAATCCAGATCCTCCTGCGATGGTGAATTTTTAGGTTTGAGTTTCTGATCTGTTGTCTGTTTAGTTGAATGAATGAATGATGCTTTTTTCTTCTTCTTCTTCTTCTTCATGTTGTTGTTATAAAAAAAGCTTATGTGATGCACTTGAAATACTCTTATCTATTTGCAATCTTCGATCTGAAATATATCTTATAGATTGTGAATTTTCCACTGATCGATTCATCTGGTTGTTCATAATACGAATCATATGTGGATTTTGGATCAACCTTTTTTGGTCTTCCATATCTGTGTTTTGCTGCCATTGAGATTGCATCTTGCTTTTGGTGTTCTTCAAAGTGATAATTGAACACTTTTTGGCTCAATTTTTTTTCTTTTGCTAATGTGTAGCATGAACCTATAGTGTTCTGATTAGGGCCTATGGGGTGTTAGCGAGCCGAGCGACTCGGGATCGACTTGTTAAAAGCTCGATTCAAGCTCCAGCTAAACGAGTCAGGAGGATCCACTCCTCAAAAGCTCGCGAGCTAAACGAGTGTGAGTGTGAGCTTGAGCTTCAGTTTAGGCTCGTTTAATAAACGAGCTCGAACTCGATAATGCTCACGAGCCTAAATGAGGCTCAGTTAATATATAATATAAGTATAATGTGTTAAAAATAAAATACTACAAATAATATAAAATATTATAGGTAAATGAGTCGAGCGCTTGTCTGACAAACGAGCCAACCCTGATCCTACTAGAACCTTGACGAGCCGAGTTCGAGCTTAGTTGGGTTCGAGCTCGACGGTCGTTTACACCTTTATTAGGGCCGTTTACCCAAGCTCTTTAAATCAGTTGGAGTTAACACTCCAACTTAAGGGCCGTTTGCTAGGCATTTACTGGATCATTTATCTTTTTGGATAAGCTTTGTAAGGGCCAAAGATTTTACCCGATACATCGACGGCCGGCGAGTTTTACTTGGTAAGTGAGTGTCACGACTTTTACTCGTAAAGCACTTGGAGCATCTCTCCAACAGCTTTTCCAAAGTGATTTGGAGAAGAATTTGAGGATTTTGTGTTAATATTTTGATTCAAACATTTCTTCAAAGCTCTACAAAATGGAGAAAGCAGCAAGAAAATCCCAAAAATGATTTGTTAGTGAGAGCAACAATAGAAAAGTTTGAAATAGATATTTAGGTAGCGTTTGGTACGCAGACAAGATTGGACAGGACTGGACGGGACAGAACTGGACA
>LUCG01303379.1:0-11072 GCA_001633085.1 Carthamus tinctorius
ACAAACACTTATGATTTGATTTGAATTAATATATATTCCGCTGCGTTAGATCACTGGGATTATCTTGTATTATTATTATCTTGGGAAATTTGGGTCGTTACAAACACCAATGGAGTGGTTCCGCTTTCCCCTTACGCTTAAGAGTGGAATCCATATGTCGAAACGGGGAAAAGAAAAAGAAAAAAATGTCGTCAAGAAATAAATAAAGTAGACGACCAAAGTGATGATGTGGTTGATCACAAATGTTTCATTTCTTGTTCATATCATTCGAGAAGGAACGTGCTTCAAAGATGTAGATAGAAATTCCTTAATGAATAAAAGTTTCATGGTTAGCAACCAGTTCTCCATTTGGTATAAGGTCCAAAGTCACTGTTTCCAAAATGCATCCCCTACCTTATGTCCTTACCCAAAGCCTTGCTCTATATTACACCCTAAAAAGACCTTTTGATTTATTTGCATGTTTTATCGAGTAGTGGAGAGTGAGAGGAGTTTCAAGCCTATGGAAGGTGCATTCTAGGGTAGTGATAGATTGAGCGATACACTTTAACCCATTGAGTGTTTTGTTTAGTTTGCCCCATTCGTGAGAGTTCTCGTGATTAGCTTGTGTCTTTTTGATTAGGTGTGCTCTATAATTGATTTTTAGTTGTAAATCTTGAGCTCATGACGTGCTATATGTGTAGACATCCTCATTTGATTCATTTCTTTCACTACATGCTAACTTAGACATTGCTGAGGACGGACAATGATCTTAGTGTAGGGGTATTTAATAGGTGTCAATCTTATACATTTTTATGTTAAGATTACCCTAATACTAATGGATGCCTAAAATATCATTATTATTACTTAGAATTGGGATTTTGTTGTTAGCAATCAAAGCAAAATAAAACAAACAAAAATCTAATTTAGATGTCATTCTTTGTTTTGTTTGGCACGTGACCAATGATAAAGAAAGCAATTAGAGCCTATCATCTCTTATGTCAAGCCCATGTCGCAGCAGCCCATCGTGTAGAAGAAATCTTCCAGTCCAATAACATCTTGCATCTTTCTCGTTCCTCATCGAAGCGAGTTTCCGGCAAACAGTAGCCACGTCCAGGCCGCCTTCTCCACTGTCGATGGCATCAAAATTCAAGCAACCGGGCGGATTTTCGACGGCCAAAAACCGCATCCGACCCGCCTACTACACTATTCAATATTGATTCTCAACCCACGTACGGTAGAAAAATCAGCCATATTCTCTTTTGTGGTTTATTTCAATTGGCGGTATAAATTTCAACCGGGAACCCTCAATAGAAGGGGAGAATCAATGAGAGTCGAGAAAGAGATCCTCAAAGCAGGAACTAGGAGCGTTCTTGGAGACAATTGGGAGTCTCAATCTAGGGTTCTTCATTAATTCTTCAATTTCAGCATTTGTAAGTATTTAGGTTTTATTATGAATAGTTAGTGTTTTGATTTCTTAGCAATGGGTAGATAATTAACCTTTGATTTGGATGAGTTGAGCCTCAAATTTTATCTAATCTCATTTGATTTCATTTATGCAATCTTGGTATTTCAATGTTTGTCATTTTTAAGTAGGGAATTGTGAGTTGGATCCCTTACTTTGTCCATTTAAATTTGACTTGCTAGAGGAATTTCAGAATCCGTAATTGTTCTTGGATTTCTCTTGGTAGCAACTAGCAAGCAACACGAAATTAATAATCATGTTAATTTAAAGTGTTGTATGGTTGTAAATCTAACTCAAGCAATTAGGCGTCTGATTGTTGGTTAGTTTTGGTGTTTGTTTAATTTTAATGCAATTAGCAATCGAGTTCTAACTTCGTAACTAGGCTGGATTAGCTAATTAGAGACTAATTGTTGAAGCGTTTCACATTAGTTATGTTTTCGTAACAAATGGAACATTGACACGTGTTGTTGTTCAAGCCAATCTGATTTCAATTGAGAAAACATCTATTTGAATGAGTCAATGATATATAATACAAAGAATTAGTTGATTGATACCCGTTGCTAGATTTCAACCTCCTTTGTGATAGTCTTAATCTTATTTACGTTTTAGTTTAATAATTCACCAATCCACCCCCCCCCCTTTTGCATAAAGCGTAGAATGTTGACGAGGTTACATATCCCAGTGGAATCAACCCTACTTGCCACTTTTACAATTTAGGTTGTAATTTACAGTAAATAGGAAACTTAATTATTATTTGTCGGGCTTGACACCCATCATACATATTTTCGGATTGACTGATACATTGTCACAAGCTCCTCAAAGAAATGATCAAGATATCTTAAATGCTATTTCATTGGTGAAATCAACGAAGCGAGAATTGCAACAATTTAAAGTAGATGGGTTTTGTCGACTTCTTAAGATCTTTTTTTTTTTGCAAAAAATATGATATTGAAATGATTATTATGAAAGATGTCTATGTTAATAAAAAAATCGAAGACAAAAGACAGACATGACATATCGGCACTACTACGAGTTTGATTGTTTTAACACGATTATGGATGAAAATTCAAGAGTTTGGTGACAGAGTTGATGAGATAAGTTCTGAATGCTTACTTGTATGGTAGCTTTAAATCCACATTACACGTTTTGTGACTTTGACCCATCAAAATTACTTACTGAGGTTGACCAAGTTTTATCTGGATGATTTTAGTGATGAGGAAGAATGACTCTTGAGCATCAACTTTGACTCGACATTGACAATGTCAAACAAGATGATAGATTTAGCAACTTGAAAGGTATATCCAATCTTGGTAGATTGATGGCTGAAACAAGGAAACATCTTGCGTTGTCCTCTCGTTTGTCGATTACTGAAGCTTACATTGGTTTTGCCTGTTGCAACCACAATAGTCGAGAGATGTTTTTCTGCAATGAAAATTGTGAAGACAACTTTACGTAAATGAATTTATGATGCTTCTTTGAATAGATATGTAATATGTGACGTAGAAAAAGGACTTGCTCATATTACAAATGAAGATGTCATGAATCGTTTTCAAATGATGAAAACTCATAGAGAGTAGTTGTAAAATGTAACTACTTTTGTATATTTGATGATATGGTAATTATTATGTTCCCTAGATACCTCAATTTCCTGGATCCGCCACAAAACTCCGTCATCTTCCAAATCATTTTGCTCAGACTTAAACTTTTCAGAATCATCAGGTTCGTGATTACGTCTAACAACCTAATTGTATTACACGAGAACAAATATAAGAAATATAAGGTAAATATTATAAAATATGACACAAAATGCAACAATAATTAAGGATGTTGATGTTGTGGCTGGCACATCTGCTATAATGGGCCCCATATGCATTCCGCTGACATCTCACATTCATCATTTGTGATGTTATTCAACCAAGTTTGTCTTCTCCTTCTTCGACATTACAATAATTGCAAGCATGTTATGGAATAATGTTATTGCTTCCAATTTCAATTTTATCTATAACTTTGTTCGGCATATTGGTATTATCACCATGGTAGTTTGTTACAATAAAGCGACACACATGTTGAGGTGCCAAATTGAATTCGTTGACTTTAATAATAAGAATGACTATTCGAGCCCATAAACTTTCACTAAGAAAATCATGTATCCAATGAGGATCATCAACACCTTATATACATGAAGAAATGTTATCATGCATACACACACATAACAACTTGATTGATAAGAACACACAATATCTTCTCTTGGTTGTTAGTAACTCGGATAACCAATTTGTACCTATATAAATGTCGTTGGTATTAAGAGCATATCGAAATAATGAAAACATGTTAAATACTTACGATTGACGTGGGTTCTCTAGATTCTTTTTACAAACGAAAAAAAGGTAGTGGACATCAACCAACATGGTCTTCTTTAAGCATGTGCAACACTGGACGAATTTCCAATCATTAAACATATTAGATCGATGATAACTACGTCGATAATATACGATGTTTCCTTTAAAAAGATATAAGAAAAAAACTAATTCAAGAATAACACACAAGTTGCTATTATAAACACTAATAAGATCCTACCTCAATGACACCTCTCCATAAAGTATAATAAATATATGTGATGTTGGCCAATTAAAAATTGTCGTTTATTTTGGTTATCTGATTGAAAAGACACAAGTGATGCTTCATCATAAAATAAAAACAACACCATGTAAGTAATATAAATTGATAATCGTCGTATAACATGGTAAACGACCGTGTATATATATACTTATTCATATTTCCTTGTATGAAACTACTATGTCCGCTGGAAGATTGAAATACAGTTGAGACACAACTGTAGTCATGAAACATGGAACACCTAACAAAAGAAGAAATATATATATATATATATATAATATGTTATAGACATAAATGGAAGTAACATATTTGAATAAAATATACCTCTAAAAAGTCTAACTTTGCAAAATGTTAGAATCACAATGATTTTGTTATCGTTGTAACTTCAGATATGTTCATCGGTATACTTAACCAACTTAACTAGAGCCTATTCTTATGGATTGCTACCTACATACAAAGTTTCATATACTCGTCAAAAATAAATAAATGAACACTTCAATACTTCAGAAATTTAATATTGTCCATACTCGGACATATCTCATAAGAACTTAACAATTCATAAACTTTGCTAGGCATATTCATAAGAAGATGTGAATTAATCATGTCAACATCATCGTTTGTCGGGCAAAAAATGCATTGCTCCCATAAGTAAGAAATCCTTGAGCGTGTTTCAAATATCAAGGAATATACTTGATACAACAGTTTTAGTAGGATCAACGGTAACAGGAATAAGAAGGTCATCAGGTATAGTGATCCACGTAACCTCATCTTTGCCTGTCAGTACAATTGCAGGAAGCCGACCAACCCCCACATCTAAAATCCATTTGCGAAATTGTTGCATCTGTATGAGATCTTATCACCCTTAATTGTTTAATCATGCAAACACATATTTGTTGTTAAAATGAAAACCTTACATGCATCCCCATATAGTTGATGACTTATGACAACAGAAGCTATGATCTCACTACGTGGTACAAACGGAATGATCGGAAGAATTTATCGAAAATCACCTCCAAGAACTTCAACTTCACCCCAAAAATTGAAGTTCAACCTCGGGTACATTATGACGACACACTCGTAATGTTCGATCAACAGCTTTGAATGCCTATCGATGTTGTAAAAGTGCTCCATCCAAAATGATAAGTTCCAAAATGTTGATCAACTCTGCAAGATCTAAGCCAGCGTCAACACGAGCTTTCATTAATAGTTATGGGAATTTGAAATCTTGAGTGCATTGTATGGCCACCAGGCAACAACAAAGAAACAATGCCAAAAGATGCGACAGACAAAACAATCTTCCTATGTGACCGTATGGAAGCAATAAGTGTTTTCTATAAGTACGCTTTCTAGTCCCTCCATGGTCGGATACAAAAAAATAAAGATAGTGATAATGATATAATAAAAGTTAAGAAACCATATTTCTAATCTACATGAAAATAGTAAACCAATAAGTAAATAAAATCAATTGAAAATCAAATATCAACACAGTTCCAAAGACAATTCACCCTTAAGACGTAAAAACCTATAAGAGTTTTTAATGTTCATTCAAACTAAAGTTGGACATCCTAACGTTTTATAACAACCCATGATGGACTGACTAAACAAAAACATCATCATCAAACGCAACACGAACATGGTGAATCGAACTGTGACTTTGAATTATGACCCGAGGTATTTTAACTTGTCGAACTGATGTTGAGTCATTGATGTCAGTCAATTCCTCATAACCTATTAGATTTTCTTCATCACTATTGAGATCAATGACCTCACCTGTTTCTAGTTACTAAGATCCTGCGTATGTTTTCTTACCTTTTCAAGTAGGCAAAACTGCAAAAAATATCTAGGGAAAACTCTAACAAATAATCTATTATTGATCAAATTTGTCAATAATATACCAAATAAGCTATAGTAAAACTAATCCAACTCAAACATGAGTGCCAATTGCCAATATATGTTCATCAATATGTACCGTAAAACTTCCAAAATGTCATTTTTCCCCGAAAAGGCCAAGGAATTGACTGTTTATAGTGGTAGAAAAAAAGCAAGGAAAAGCTTACTATGGGATGGCCAAACAAGTTGTTACACTCTAAAAAGTAACAAAAGTTGAAAAACATCATTACACAAAAGTTAAGTTTGCAGACATAAAAAGCCATCATTACACAAAAGTTTAAGTTGTAGACACAAACATCCAGATGACTCACTCTATGCTTTTACATCGTTTAGTTTAACTTAACATGCCATCATCAAGATTTGAACCCATGACCTCGAAATTTTAGAACACGGTTCTTACCAATACTATTCGGTCCTGATTAAAAGTTATCAATTTTGAATAACAACAGAAGTGACATCCTTGATTTGTCATGGTTCATTGTTGTGTGAATGATGGAAGTCAAACCACAATTGCGTATCACGATTGTTGAACATAGGATGATGAAATTGATGCTCATGGGAAAACTTAAAAAATGAGAATGGAGTCTATTAATTAAGTGAAGGGAAAATGACTAACGTGCCTTCATGCGATGGGCAAGTGATGACACTTAATAAGAGGAAAACGAATGTCTATAGGAGGGATTAATTCCATAACAAAAAGCTTCGATCATTACAAATTTAGAAGTTGAGAGATGAAACCAAAAAACTGACATACCATTTTCATCCCGTTTACACCCTGTTGGATGTCAATGTCACAGATAACCACACCCAAATACGTTCTAATAAACATGTGAACTTATTTTGGATTCATCATGAGTTTGATTTCATAGACATAAAAGATAACGGGGTTTTACGAGATCCTCTCCATTTTTTATCTGGCCAATTGAAAATGCATGCTTATAGCTTTGTTTAAGTTAATAAACCAAACTAACACAGTAAATTACACCCGAAAGTAGTGCATTGGGAACAAGATGCAGGTACACTTGCCCTCTAAGAAAGATTATATTAGTGAAAAGGCTCGACTTATGCATAATACCTACCAAAAACTTAATCTTTTACTTAATTTCTTAATTAAAACACTTGTAATATAATACATGGAGCATGTTCTACCCATTTTTTTCTTGTTTTTATCTTTGATTATGGGTTTAAATGGTCATTTGGTTATAACTTATGTTATTTGAACTTTTTTCTATTGAAGCAATATAGAGAATAAAAATATCATGCTATTTATTTAGGTGTCGTTTTTTTGACCCTTATCCGGTAAGTACTTACCGGGTCAATTTACGTTACGAGATTAACATGACAAGAACAATAATCTTACCCAATAAGAGCGATGACATGAACCAAAAGCCTTACCCGATAAGTGAGATTTACGAATCTTATCCGGTAAGCACTTATCAGGTAAATTATTTCATGAGCTACTGTTTTGAAAGACTAAAATATTGTCCGATATAGTGTTTAATTTTACCGGTAAGTGCTTGCTGGATAAGTAGTGTTCAAGTAAACGGTTCCTTAATGAATCAGTAAGTATTAATATTTCCGTATTTTGGCATTTCCAATAAATACGTGGCAAAATGTGATTGGCAGTTATGACGGAGCAGTCGTCGTTAAAAATAGGTTAGCGCTGCTACTGTTATAAACGCACACCATCATCCATCATCAACAACAACAGCTGAAGAAAGAAGAAACAGGAGAGACGGCAAGCATAGCCTATAGGAGGACCACAGATACAAAATCCCCCATTTAGATCACTCTCTAACCCTAGAAATACAAATCCCCCTTTAGATCTTGAAGATTCCAATCCTAATTCATCGCAAATCGAATCATCAAAATGGCTACATCAGCCTGCGTAAAGGAAGTCAATAGATCGGCATCGGTGGCCTTTGCCCCCGATGCGCCATTCCTTGCCGCCGGAACTATGGCCGGAGCCGTAGACATGTCCTTTAGTTCTTCCGCGAATCTCGAAATCTACAAGCTTGATTTCCAATCCGACGATCGTAACCTCCCCTTATCTGGAGCCATACCTAGTTCAGAACCGTTTAATCGATTGTCATGGGGGAAATCGCCGTCATCTGGTTCGGAAGAATTCTCACTCGGTCTCATTGCCGGTGGCCTTGTAGATGGCAACATCGGTGTTTGGAACCCTCGCTTACTCATGAGGTACGCTGCTGCTAATGTTGTAATTCTTTCTAGCTGATGCGAATTAATGAAGTTGATTGAATCATGAATAAAATTGTGTTTGTTGCTTTTGAATCTGAGGAAATCTGGACTTTTGCTGTGTTTGTGACAATGCTGAAACTGTAAGAATACTATTTGGAAAGCCATGAGGTGCATTTAGATGTAAACCTGTTTGGAAGTGACAAAGTGTCTGAATGCATAAAATGCACTTTGGGAAGTTATAATCTTTTACTAGAAAAGTGTTCAACTCAAATGAATTAAGATCTACTTCAGAGTGTGCCAAACTGTAACGATGCACACTTTGGACAGATGGAGTACCAATCTAAGGGTATTTCAGAGTTTTAAGGTGTTTGATATGTGGTGTGTTGATTGATTGTAGACTGGTAACTGTATTGTTATTGCTATCCAATTGGATCCCTCTTTTCAAAGCATTGCAGGGAGGTCTCCTAGCTTCATATTTGGCTACATGTAGGTCTCTGAGTTGCATGAGTACTGACTATGACTGCATTTTTGGTTATTTGGTTACCTGGGGATTACAATAGTAATAGCTAATTATGTCCCTTTATTTTTCTTCCCTATGATTTTATCATTAAAGGTTCTTAAATGAGACCTTTGTTTTTCTAGCATGATAGTATACATGCTAATTGGGTTATGTAGAACTTTCTGGAAACAGAGACACAAAACTGAATAGTAATCACAGATGAAGTTTTCTTCAAGACAAGTCCTGCTACTTTTTCAGTTTTATGAATTTTATGATTCAAAGTTGTATTTCAGATAGGATTTGCCTGTTCTCAGTAATACTTCCCATGGTTATTACTTATTATTCTATTCATGGCGTAGAGGCGAGTACTGGTCGCCATATTATGTTCTTATCTTCATGGAAGACTCATTATTATTTATTTCATTGATTCTAGTTCGGAGGAAAGTGAAAATGCTCTTGTTCAACAACTATCAAGACACAAAGGGCCTGTGAGTTTCCTTTTGCTTGGGGAATTAATATCTTTTAGGATTTATTTTCCTTTGCATTTGAATAAATCATTACTGAAAATATCTAATTATCATATTTATGTCTTCAGGTTCGTGGTCTGGAGTTTAGTACCCTTTCACCAAACCATCTTGCATCTGGTGCTGAAGGAGGTGAAATTTGTATATGGGATTTTGCTAAACCAACGGAGCCTACACATTTTCCTCCTCTCAAGGTAACCGTCACTTTACTACACTTGTATTAGCGAAGTTCTTAAACATGTTTCGTATGGCAATTTCTTATCACTATTTATGTGTGTAAGATGCAATCTTATATTTAAATGGTAGAAGAAGTCTTAAGGTTTTTCATCGAATTTAGTATCTTCCATTCCCTCCATCCATTGGGATAGGGGTATCTTCTTTTGGAGTGAGATGGTATATGAGATGCGGATATTTAGTATTTGATATTTTACTGTTATTAGTCTAATCCCAACTAGTTTGGATTAAAAGTTTTCTTGTTGATGATTCATTGCACTTTAGTAGATATTGAAGAGGGTGGACTGTATAGAAGATAAACTATTTAGCAAAAGAGCAACAGTGCTGGTGTGAGAAGCCTAGCTTGTCAGGAAATATATTTTGGTTATGCAGTTAACTGTAAACTACATGACAAGAAAAGTAAAGGTGTCAGAAAGCAGCCAACTGAATGCTTGCACCAAGGAAGACCATCTCATGTCATGAAAAACAGTTCAAAAGATACACGTTGGCCATTGCTCACTGATTTGTTGTAAATGAGGGGAGCGTATGGGGTCCTTGGTTATCAGCTTGAGAGATGCAAGTGGAAATTGTATATAGATAAACATGGTAGTGTCTTGTGTATGTTAAGATGCATATATAGCATGTTGTGCTGCGTGTACCTAGTATTTCTAAAAGTATTTGTTTAGGACATACTGTGGTGCTTTCAATGACACATCATAGACCTACAAAGGTGACACCTATCCATGGGATTTCACCACTCATTGGTTCCACACTTCCACTGATAGGATCAGATAGCTTTAGGGATCTTGACTCCTGGATTTTGCATAGGACTTTACCAATTAAAAATCTTCAAGGATGGGTTTTGTCTGCTTAATTTTGTGTTTATGCTCAAGATCACTCTTGTAGGCCCTTATATTTGATTTTAGTTTCTCTGTGGGTTATTTCATTTTACTCTTTCCGAAGGTTGGTGGCTTGGTGTTCCTGATTAATGTTGCACTGATGCAGGCTATGTTAGTATTCTCCTTTTAACAAAGACTGCTCGCAGTTGATAGATCACCATCCACATTAACAATACATGGTTGCCAAATTTCTACTTGATTTTTTTTTGTAAAACTTGGATAAAGTACAATCTGAGGATGCACCAGGTTGATCATAGTAATACCAAGTCAGCTGGCATAAATTTGATATAGAATATGGTAAAAGAAAATCCTTTGTGAGTTTTGCTTTAAGACTAATTATAGAGATCACCGGATAGTATCTAGTTATATGCCTTTCAACATAGTATATGTCACTGCAATACATTGAAAATACTATAGCACATTCGTATGCATGTCTTGAGTACTTAGGTGCAAACAGCAGAATGCTGTTCATGTTGCAGAAGTGAATTTAGGTCTATTTTCCTTTTTTAATTTCTCATGTGTCTAAATTTAGCTTCTCATCTGGTTTTTGATAAAGATTTAGTTGTGTTACATGTTAAATAATACTTGAAGTGATGTTCAATCGTTTAATCTGTTTAGTTGAATGCATTTGTCAAATTCAAGTAATGCATTGTGCTATGAGCTGAATACCAAATCTAAGAATGTTTATTTTGTTATTTTTTAGGCTCATTTATTGCTTTAGGCTTGTTTACTGTGTCATTTAATAGTTCATCTAAATCAAAGTTTATATGCTTTACATTTTGGTTAAAGCA
>LUCG01303482.1:0-11445 GCA_001633085.1 Carthamus tinctorius
GAACAGCTCCACGGTCTACTTAACCTACGGATCGAAAGACTTCATGTTTGCTCCTTATGGCCCTTACTGGAAACTAATGAAGAAGCTCGTCATGTCCGAGCTTTTAAACGGTCGAACGCTCGACTCGCTCCTCCCGGTTCGGCGCGACGAGCTTAACCGGTTCGTTGGCTCGCTAACGGAAAAGGCTGAACTCGGAAAGCCCGTGGAGCTTAAGGGCGAGCTTCTGAGGTTGACGAATAATGTGATTTCGAGGATGCTTATGAGCGAAAGGTGTTCGGAGGACGAGAGCGAAGCGGGGGATATAAGGAGGCTGGTTACGGAGATATCGCTGATTTCGGGCGAGTTTAACCTTGCGGATTACATATGGTTCTGTAAGAATCTTGATCTACAGGGGTTCGGAAAACGGGTGAGGGAGTTACACCGGCGATTCGACGTTATGGTGGAGAAGATTATCAGTGAGCATGAAGATGAAAGGAGGAAGGAGGGCAAGGATGATGAGATGAAGGATGTTCTTGACATGTTACTCAAGATTTCAGAAGATGATACCATGGAGATGAAGTTGACTAGAGACAACATCAAAGCCTTTATTCTGGTAATTTCATTTCATGTCATCATTCTTCTTTACACAAATAGAAAGAAGTAAAAAATGTCTAAATATTCTAATAGATTAACTATAATTAAGTACATGGTTGGGTTCATAAGGCTATGCGTATCAGCTTTTCTCCAACCCTCCCATTAACCTTCTGGATCTGATAAGTACCCAACCCTCTCAACCCTCTCCACATATAAACACACACACAACACACACCACAGGAGCGGCGTGGGCAACCCGGCAAGGCTCCAAACCCGCCCAACCCACTGCAGCCGTAGCGGAGCCTGCTGAGCCCGGCGGGTTCAAACCCGCTGAACCTAGCGTCCGTTACGCATGGCCTAAGAGACCAACTTGTTTTTGTAGGACTCCTGAAACGACATAATATCGAATTAAAACATTGTGAAACCGTGAAAGTATAAAGAAACACCGACCTTTTATAGCAAAAACACTTCAAAGGTTTACCTTCATAATATTTTACTGTGAACGTTTAGTGTTATTTAAACCGCCTCATATAAATGTACATACTACATATGTTACAATATATAGGTTCATAGGACTCTTTTGGTGGCCCAATAAGTTATTAGGAAAATTTTAAAATAAAACGTCCTATCAATATTTTTTTTTCTGTGACATCATTGAAAAATATAATGACTTACCTTATAACACTTTCGTAAAACAAACTAATAGAACACTTAATTTTAAAAGTGTCAACCAAAATACATTCTAGCATCCTTTAGTAACATTTTTATACATGACATAATACTGTTTGGTACTTCAAACTTGCATACGTTATATAAAACAATCTGTTACAGTGTTTTGACAATTTTGACATCTTATAAAACAGATTTGATTGTAGTGTGTACAACCCACGAAACAAAAAGATGGATTCAAAACCTAACTGTTTTGGTTAAAGAACTTATTCGTGGCAGGGACAGATACATCTGCACTCACCATAGAATGGGGTTTAGCAGAACTAATCAACCATCCCAGAATAATGAAGAAAGCAGTTGAAGAAATTGATCGCGTGGTCGGAAAAACTAGACTTATAGAAGAATCAGACATTCCAAACCTTCCATACCTCCAAGCAATAGTGAAAGAAACCCTAAGGCTACACCCCACAGCTCCAATGATCCTAAGAACTTCAACAGAAGATTGCACAGTGGGAGGCTACCATATTCCCACAAAAACTACTGTTTTTGTGAACGTTTGGTCCCTTGGGAGGGACCCAAAGAATTGGGACGATCCACTGGTATTCAGTCCTGAAAGATTCGAACATAATCAAGTGGATGTTAGAGGACAACACTTTCAGATGTTGCCATTTGGGAGTGGGAGACGAATGTGTCCTGGGACGTCGCTAGCAATGCAAGTTGCGCAAGTGACGTTGGGTGCGATGGTTCAGTGTTTCGAGTGGAGGGTTCGAGGAGAAGGTAAGGTTGATATGAAGGAAGGAGCTGGGATCACACTTCCTAGGGCTAACCCTTTGGTGTGTGTTCCTGTGGTTAGGCTTTGTAACACCCCAAATCCACAATATAGAAATAACATAACAATCCCAGTGATCTAACGCAACGGNTAACCAGTTAGAAATCGCATCTCGAAAGTATTGGATATGGTTTTTTCATGACTATATGTTAATGGGGTAGAGGTCAGAACAATGTACACCTGACTCTGATTCTCTGAACTCCCCACCTTCGGGTGATGTATATTGGTTTGATTTGGTTTAACGTTTGCATTTAAAAAAATCTTGTTGCTTTAATGTTTGTTGTTAGTAGTTAATGTTTTCTTATGGTGTTATGAATATGAAAATTTGCTTATTTATATTTGTTAATGTGAAAGTTGGGTTTAAATAAGAACAATACCTACACTAACAAATCACTTATGATTTTATATTAACTTTCGAAAAAAACCACATGAGCAACTTTGGAAGCGACTGACAAAGTCGTGTGGATCATATATGATTTTGTACATGAAATCATGAACCATATATGATTTTGTCTAGTGTTCTTTTAAATAAGTACTACTCTCGTCTGATCCTCCCCCTCTCTATACAATTAAAGTACGCATACATGAGAGAAATACAAAGACAAATATCCCTATTAGTCTAAACAGGGAGAAGGTGGGTCGTGATGACCGAAGACATCCTGAAACAATGGAACGGTTAGGGCTTTGCTAAGCATATTCGCAAACTAATGGGTTGACGGAACATGGTAGACTTAGACATGACTTAATTGGACTTTATCACAAACAAAATGACCATCGACATATACCATGGTTTGAAACTTTGAATAGGTCATGTTGATCGATTGAGAATATCATCAACATAGCTGTCTTGATGAACAAACATATTTTGCAACAAACTCGATAAAAAAATGTTGGATGAGTTGTCTGTACAAATGCATAATCCATTCGACCATATGATATCGCACACTTTAGACTTTCAAAATTTTATTTTTTATTATTATACAATGTGGTTTGTGTATATTTGTACATTACATCACATTGTTATGACTAACTATTTTTTATAGTATTCATATATTCAATACTATTGGTAAGTAACGATGTTATTTTGAATATCATCCAGGTTTTGACCAAAGAAAGTTGATTTATTTTAAAAAGGAGCAAATTTCACTTTGGGTCCTCCACTTTTGTCAATTTCAACCATTATCCTTCCTAAACTTTGAAAACCGATTTAATCCCTTAGAGTTGTTATCTCATAACGGTTTTAGTCCCTCAACCTAACGGTTGTTAATCTTTTCAGTCAAATTCAATTAAATAAGGGGTAGTTTTGTTATTTTAAACATTTATGTGATTAAAAAAGAGGGTTGCTATATGCACCAATTTGCAAAGCATGTGAATGTATCGGAAATTGAAATGAATGCATTGGAAATGTAAAAGGTGGTCTTTAATGTTGACGTATGTGTGTATGATGCAATTCACTTTTTGGGTGTATATAGCAATTAACAGGAGTATTCCTTAAAAAAAACATTTCAAAATGATTGAAATACCATTCATAAATTGGCTACCTAGGTTTGTAAGACTTGTATAGATAAGATTTGGGTTGACTTGAAATCAAGAAACTTATGAAAGCGATAGAGACGTGGGTTGTAAAAAGGCCTTATCCACCCTGTCACAGCATATACCCTTTTTCCTGCCCACAGTTTTGGTTTTGAGGATTCTCCAACCAACATTTGGTCCTCATACAACCATTTCTTCTCTTTCTGCTAAATTCTAATCAGTTTCACTCTAATTTGAGTAATTTCTCATCTGGGTTGCTTTCAAATTCGATCACAAATCCAATCTTCTGGCGAATGTGGAGCCTTTGAAATCGGCAGCCCTTTGATTTTAGTTTCAGGTGTATCAATTAAAAATCCAATCTTTTGATCAATTCAAGTGGTCTGCTTTGTGGGTCTGTTTCCAATTTGGTTGTAAATTGACAAAAGGTCAAAATTTTGTCAACTTGTAAAGGGTTTTCTTGTTTGATTTCTTCAAGTTTTGAGTATGGTGGCTGTAAAGCTTGGGATGCTTCACTATGTATTGGACCATGTGTATGGTGCCTTCATGCACAGAACAATGCTAAGCCCACTCTTCTTTTCAAGGGGATGGGGTGGCACACAACTTGATCTTTTGGAGAAAATGATTAAGCAGATTTTCCCAGTGGTTGGAGCCCAGAATTTGCCCCCAAGATTGATTCAGCCCATTTGGAAAACAGTTTGGGAGACCAAAAGTGCCTGTTTGAAAGAAGGGGTTTTCAGGACTCCTTGTGATGAACAGCTTATTAATGCATTGCCTCCTGAGAGTCACATTGCAAGAGTTGCTTTTCTTGCCCCTAAATTTGTGCCACCCCACAAAATGGCTTGTGTTGTTCATCTTGCAGGTATGACAACAAGTTTACATTTCTAAATCTGTATATTGTGTTGACTTTTTGTGGTTTTGTTAATACTGAATTTGATGATAGAAACAAGTGTATAATTCTGCTGTTTTATTTTTATGATGATGCAAGTATGTTGTTTATTATTAAGTGAATGTAGTTTGAAAATCTTCCAAAATGCAAACATTTTTCGTTAAATTCGAATGGTTGTTGCTTAATCAATGGAAGATTGTTTTTCTGAATTTAGTGCTCATGAGATATTGAAACCTTAGGGGCTGTTTGGTTTGCGGAATTCAAAGGAATTTGAGTTTCAAATTTCTTTGACCAAATGTTTGGTTCGTGGAATGAACTTGATGGAATCCCTTGAATTCCATTGGATTCCACAATTTAAGGAATTCATCATTCCCTGGCTTAAGTGAAGGAATTGAGTTCCTACTAACCAGATGCTTGGTCAAATTCCATTCCAGTTCCTCCAAAGTCAAATTCCTTCGATTGATTCCAATTCCATCAAATTCCATTATGTGAACCAAATACCTAAGGGGGTGTTTAGTTCACAATTGGAATTTAATGGAATTGGAATCCATTGAAGGAATTGAAAATGGAATTTGACATTTGGTTCCTAGAATTCAATTCCTTCACTTAAGCCAAGAAATGTTGAATTCCTTAATTTGTACTATTCAATGGAGTTCAAAAGATTCCATCAAGTTTATTCTGCGAAGCAAACATCACCTAAGGAATTAGGTCAAAGCATTCCAATTCCGTCAACCAATTACTTTTTTGAATTTTGCAAACCAAACATCCTCTAATAATCCAAATGTGAGCTATCTTGCGGATACTCTTTCATGTAAATATCGTTGAGTATGCCGATATCTTTGAGCTTAAAAATAGTTATAAGTTGCTTCTTCAAATGCAGTGAAAGAGTGTGTTATCGGATATATGTGGGATAATCTTGTTATTAACAGAAAACCGCCTTGTTGTGGTGATTTCAATATCGAACTCCATACTGATGTTAAGAATCCATCATCGCATAGAAAGTATGGTTCTTTTGTGCCTAATATGTTGAGATCTCTTGTTTAATCTTTTTGGCATTTTGGGTTTCAGGTACAGGGGACCATAGTTTTGAGCGAAGATTGCGTCTTGGTGGGCCACTTTTGAAGGAAAATATCGCAACCATGGTTCTTGAGAGGTAGTTATAACCAATTCCATGAATCGATTCAGCTGCACGCATGCTATCTTTCATTCTTTTTAAAAACCATGCAGCCCTTTTTACGGACAACGGCGACCATTGCTGCAGAGTGGTTCGAAATTGTTATGTGTGAGCGATTTGCTGTTACTGGGAAGAGCTACCATTGAAGAAGCACGCAGCCTTCTGCATTGGTTAGATTCTGAAGCAGGTTTCGGTAAAATGGGGGTTTGTGGTCTAAGCATGGGTAACTTTTCATCTCTTTAGTTAGGGGCTCGTTGTTCTTTAAAATATACCTCTTAAAACATCTTAAGTCTGAAAATTAAGAGGTTTGCAGACTTAAGACTGCTTGTTTTATTTTTAAGAAAAAAGTGTAAAAACCTCTTATTGTCCTCTGAAAATTTAAGAGGTGCAATCCACCTCTTATTTTTTAGATGTGAAATCAGACTTCAGGCCTCTTAAAAAACAAACGACACCTTAGTCTACGTTTTTGCCAAGATTTTGATTCGATTTATGTTGATTAGGTGGAGTACATGCCGCGATGGTTGGATCTTTACACCCTACACCGATTGCTACATTCCCGTTTCTGTCTCCACATTCGGCTGTTGTCGCATTCTGCGAAGGGGTATTGAAGCATGCGACTGCATGGGAGGCACTGAGACAGGATCTTTCGGCTGCCATGACACTTGATGAAGTCCGAGAGCGGATGAGACAGGTGTTGTCTCTCACAGATGTTACACGTTTTCCCGTCCCAAAAAACCCCAACGCTGTTATTCTTGTTGCTGCGACTGTAAGTGCATATGGTGTTTGGACCATTTCCAACGGTCTCTCTATAATTTCCCCAGAAATGAAGAAGCAAAATTAAAATCTTCAAAAAGAATTATATTCAACTCCAACAGTTTCTCAAATTTAGAGTGCTTGTTGGAGAAAAAACTCCAAAATCTTAACTTTCTCAATTCTGGAGAATGTATCGTAGATGGGCTTAACAAAGAAAAGCCTTTTAATTTGTATATCAAAGATATTGTTTTTTGTGCTTGATCACAAAGAAATTTTCATGTAGTAGTCCAACTATGTGTGTGTGTGTGTGTATATATATATATAGAGAGAGAGAGGTGAAGGATTGTGTGCGAAATTGAGTTAACGGTGAGAAGTGTGAGAGGTGGATCTGAACCGTTGATCACTTTTAATCTCATGCCTCCCATGAATTGCGCTTTAGAAGGGAATTGATCCGGTTTATCTCATTCTAATGTGCATTCACTTTTCATCCAACAGTTGATAACCACTTCTCATTTTAACCACAGCTTCTCACCATTTAAGAGAATAAGAAAATGGTCGTATCACATGTGATTTTACACTGAAATCACATGTAAAATCACTTGTGATTCACGCGACTTTGACCACAACCTGACGTTGCAGTCCACGTCGCCCGCACACGCTTGCGTTCAACGTTAATGTAAAATCAAATGTGATTTTGCACATGATTTAGTTCTTTTCGTGTTCTCTTATTTAGTTACGCTGCTCGTTCGAATCCCCCCCCCCCCCNAGGATCAAACGAGAATGCTAACTATATTGCATCCAAGTTGTTTAGGGCATGATACTTTTTTATGTGGGATCCACTGGGTTTGTTTTGATTTTTATCCGAGTTGTTGATATTTTGTGGTTTGATGTTTGTTAGGACGATGGATACATCCCTAGACACTCGGTGTTGGAGGTCCAAAGAGCTTGGCCTGGATCGGAAGTGAGATGGGTAACGGGTGGCCACGTCTCATCCTTCATCCTCCACAACAACGAATTCCGTAGAGCCATTGTCGACGGCCTCAACAGATTACAATGGAAAGACTCCCCTTTATAACTCTAAACCAAGAATAGAGGAAAGATCTGCATATATTTTACCATCTCATTCATTAGGTTCTTTTCCAATTTCTCTTCACAATGTTTCTTGTGCTGTATTTGATTTAATTGATTAGCACCATTTTTCATATATTTTTGTTTAGAAATAAAAAAAATAATCCTTGTACTTTCTATATGATCTATAAATAGAGGTATCAACTGTTAAAATTTCACCCAAAAATGAAGACCTCATTCTTCACCATTGTCATTGCCATCCTCTCTCTCTCCCTCCCCCTCTCGCTCTCCCAACGTTGCAACCGAAAAGACGAAAGAACCCTTCTCAAAATCAAGAAATCCCTCGGAAACCCCTACCAGTTGGCCTCGTGGAACCGAAACTCCGACTGCTGTGGATGGTACCATGTACAATGCGATCTCTACAACGATCGTATCACCGCCCTCGCCATCTTCTACGCCAACGTCTCCGGCCGAATCCCCGACGCCCTCGGCAGCCTCCCGTTTCTCGAAACCCTAATCTTCCGTAAAATCACCAACCTCACCGGCCCAATCCCCTTCGCGCTCACCAAACTCACCCGTCTTAAAAGTCTTACGTTCAGCTGGACCAATCTCAACGGTTCCATCCCGTCCTTCCTCACCCAACTCAAGAACTTAACGTCACTCGATCTATCCTTCAATAACTTCACCGGAACCATCCCGCCGGACCTTGCTACGCTACCGAACCTCCAAACCCTCCACCTCGACAGAAACAGGTTATCCGGGCCCATCCCGGAATCCTTTGGGACGTTCACCGGAAAACCTCCGGCCATCTACCTGTCTCATAACCTGCTGAACGGAACCGTACCCAAGTCACTGGCTCGAGTCAACTTCACGTGGCTAGACTTGTCGAGAAACAGTCTACAGGGCGACTTATCGGTGTTTTTCGGGTCCAACAAAACCATTGAAACAGCCGACTTTTCGAGGAACTTGTTCGAGTTTAACTTCTCGAAGATAATCGAGTTTCCGGCCAGCTTGTCGGCCTTGGATTTGAACCACAATAGGATATACGGGAGCTTGCCGGCGACCTTGGCCGGACTGAATTTGGAGAAGTGGAACGTGAGTTATAATCGACTGTGTGGTGAAATTCCGGCGGGTGGCAATTTGCAGAAGTACGATGACACGGCCTATTTTCATAACCGGTGCTTGTGCGGGTCTCCGTTGCCGGCGTGCGATTAAGATTCAAGAAAATCTTCAAGACAGTTATATTTTTATTTTTGTAGTGTAATTAAAGTGGGTTAATCGACCACTTTTGCCTCCATTCTTATTTTCGTAACGATCAGTTTGCAAATTAGTGTATCTATCGTAAGCTTTTCGATCATACTATGTCGTAAATAAACACTGAATTGTTATTACAAACAAGCGTTTTGTTGTGTGTCAAACGAAGTTTTAAGTAAAAGCAAAAGTAACGACTTAAAAAAATCTAAAAATGTTGTATTGGTTCAACCGATCATTTTGGTCGATCTTTTTTTTCTTTTGATATGGTTCATCTGGGCTTTGCCCAGACTATATCCTTGGTAATTTTTACTGAGAGCTTAAGCATGCTCCCCTGGGATTAATACTCAGTGGCCCCTGGTTGGTCACCCCCGGATTCGAACTTGGGTTGGTTGTTACACCTTCCACAAGCCTTAACCGGTAGGCTGCCCCATTGGGGTTCATTTTGGTCGATCTTCTGAAAACTTAATTACTCAATAGATAATTTTGATTCTATCGTCAATCATAACAAAACTTGATTAAATAAGCTTTCCCATTTAGCAACTAATTTGTTACTGAGCCAAGGAACCATAAAAATATTCTTTATAAAGTTTTGGAGGCACTTATTCAATTTATAGACATATCTACTAGTAAGTAACTAAATTTAGCATAATCTTTTTATTAGAAAAACATGTTGGTACATATTATTTTCATAAAAGATTGATGAATTTAGCTATAAGTTTGATGTTATTTACATACATAGTTACTCTTAGGCTATGCGTAGCAATGACTGGGGCTGAGCGGGCTCATAGCTGGCGGCTTCAGCAGGCTAGCGCGCTATTGGTACGCCTAGGGCGAGTTCACCACGCCGATCCAACGGCTCTCTCCTCTCTCACACTCTTTTTCTTTTCTTTTTTAATTGTATTGGGTATTTGATTTGGGAGGGTTCGGGTACTAAACAGAGAGGGTTTCAGAGGGCTTACTATAGGTTTATGGAAAAGCTAATGTGGCACAGATGTGGCAGTGGGGCTCAGAGGGCTGGAAGGGTTCGGATACTGATAGCCTTACGGGTTAATTTCATATAACAGTATGGGCAAAAGTTTGTTTCTCTAATATATGTGTGTTTTATAAAATCAAAACAAGAATGTTAGGTTCGATGTCGTTCAAAAAATGTTTAGTTCTTGGTATATTGCGATGTTCATGCACAATTAATGTCACTATTACGATATCTCATATTTTGTTAGCTTCCAATGGTGTATGTCTATATACTTTTTGTAATATTGAAGTAATAACAATGGAGGTTAACAAATGCAACATACGTGAGTGAGATCGGACGCTAATCGTGTGAATTGCACAAGATTTGTGTGTTTCATCTCCTCAGGTTTATATGTTTTAATTGTTTTTCATATTTTCCCTTTGCACGTGGATTTGTCCAAATGATTGATTTGACGACCGCAATATAAGTTTCAATGACATCTATAAGTTTCAATATCATCTTGTGGAAACAAGAAAGTAACGTTTATCATACGATTACCGACACTAAAAGTTGTGATTTCGACTTCTGAACATGGAAATAAAAAGGAAGAATGGGGGTTGGTGAATAAAACAGACAAGAGTTTCCGGGAGTGAGGGTATTTTTGGAAGGACCATGGAAAATCAAGTCAAAACATAGTCACGAGTTATCCAATAATATAAAAAACGAAGTATGTTTTCATACATGACTTATTAAGCTTACCTACATTTTGCATCTTTGTCAAACAAACTACTTTAATACACAACGTAATCTGAATTAGAGGGTAAAATGGTCAGAATTTGTGAGCAACTTGTCAAATCCATGCGATAACTTAAGTTATGCAAGGTTTAATGAAAACCATAACGAACTCCGACCAACAAACAAATTGTTGAACACGAAAAACCTCAAGTTCCTTCAGAATCTGCGAACCAAACGCCACCTAAGTGAAGGTAACGAGGACACTTGGTACCAGCACCATGGCTATGGCATGGGATGCCCTATAAACTTTTGGTCCCAACCCAAGTTGCATGTTCTATGAGAAGTAACCAATTAGCCCATTTGCCCAAAGGTGAGCCGGGTAGAGCAATGACTCCTTCATTAAACGAACATTTCCAGCAGTGCCGTCAATAAGGGCGTATTAGCCAATACTGGCTCGGCTTGAAGCTCAACTTACGAAAAAACAGGCTGCGCTTGTTGCTAGCCAAACCTTGCACGATTCTTGGCTTCACAACCTTCAGTTGTAAATCTTAGCCCATATAAGCTCAAAGCCTGGCTTGCTTGATATGGGGTCACAAAATTTAAAGTAAGCCCTTCACAAAATATACATCATTTCCTTAAAAGTCACAGCAGGACCCATGAGATGAGGCCATGACAAGTGGCCCAAAACAATATAAGCAACACTGTACAGGCTTGGCTGATTTAGGCTCGTCGGGAAGAAACCAAACCGTACTAGCATTATGCGACTCTTAACGGCTTATAGTTGATAAGCCCTGGTAGTCAAAGCATCCACAATGGTAAACTTTTTATTTGAGTTCCTTTCCAAAAAGTAGGACCTACAAGCTTAGATGGCCAAACAGAACAAGCTTATCGAGAGATTGTTTAGTTGCAAGCAAAAAAGTAGGACTCAAAAGCTTTTGTGGCCAAAAAGTTCTTCAAAGCATGGTTTTCAAAATCGTCTGAGGCTTACGCCTCGAGGCCCGCCTCGCCTCGAGGCAGTC
>LUCG01303492.1:0-25994 GCA_001633085.1 Carthamus tinctorius
TCTTTTAATTAATAAATTTTGGTGGTCCCAAGTGTATTATTTTATAGAGTTTCTACTGTATTACCAAACCATTGTTGCTGTTGTTCCATCGTCTCTCTTGGTTGATTTAATTGTTGGTCCCATGAGAGATTAGGATGCCTTTTTATCCTTCATTGTAAGCATTGGAGAACGGGTCATTCTAAAGGTGGTTATTCCTATTTTGTAAGAATTAAACCTGAAAGGATGGAAAAAGGTTCAGAATACCCTTTTCACTATGTTGTGAGGGTTGGATAGAAGCTCCCTTCAACTGGTTAGTGATGGCGGCTAGTTGAGCCTTTATCGCCTTCATCTCTTCAGACTCCTGAACTTAGCTACTCACTTGATTAAAAATCGTAGTGTGGCGTAGCTATGTTCAACTAAGTTCTCGTTCAGTTTGATCGCCTCTTCGTAGGTCTTGTTCATCAGAGCTCCACCTACGGTAGCAGTGATATCATTTTTGTACTGCATGTGTACCCACCAAAGAAAGTCTAGATAATGATCCAGCCATGTAAACCATGATGAGGACATTTCTTCAACATGTCCTTGTACCCCTCTCATGCTTCGTAGAGCGTCTCCTGGTCCCATTGAGTAAAATAGGTAAGTACACTATGATTTTTGTCCTTGTATTTTGTTGTTTATGATTATTTTTGTCCTTGATGTTTAAAGTTGCTTTTGCTACTATGATTTATATTTTGTGCTTGATACTAATTCCATTAAAACAAGTTATTTTGATTAAGGGTATTTTTGTCCTTTATGTTGTTATCTGATTTTACCGAGTAAGAAAATGAAGTTGTCCACTAGTAACTTTGCAAGTGTCTTATTCAGTTATTTCATTAAAACCCACCCTTACCCCTACCCTTGCCCAATTGTCTCTTTCTCCAAGTGAGTGATATCGATGAGAAGGGTTATTGATCGGGGGAGGGAGAGGGGGAGGGGGAACATAATAATACAAATTATTTAAAAAAACTAAAAGACAAATGAAAGGACAAAAATGTCATTGACCAAACTGACTTTATTATTTGGATTAGTCTCAAGGATGGAAAACGAAATGAAAGAAAAACAACATAGTGACACAAAAAAGCAATTTTTAAAGACTAGGTGCCAAATAATGAAATATTTTAATCCATCGACGTAATTAAGTATTGTAAGAGTACAATGATAAGCTTTCTTATCTTTATTCTGAATGATGAAATATTTTAACACAAACGAAAAATACACTCTTTACTCATGAGCAATGAGTACAACTTGTTTTCCAACATTTTTGCCGGTAAACAAGCCAACGAGGGCAGCTGGAGCATTCTCGAGGCCTTCTACTGTGTCCTCAACGTACGTTATCTTTCTTTCTTGAATAAGGGGCAAAATCATTTCCAAGAACTGAGGATACAAGTGATAGTGATCGATAACTAGAAATCCTTGCATCCGGATGCGTTTCATGAGAAGGAAAATGAGGTTGTATATGCCTTCTGGTCGATCAAGATTATATTGTGAGATCATTCCACAAACCGCAATGCGACCTTGGAGTCTCATGTTGGGTAGAACTTCATTAAGCATCTTTCCGCCAACATTCTCAAAGTAAATGTCAATACCATTAGGGAAATACCTGAATTAACAGCAATTCAGAAGAAACTTAACAGTTTTATGCTATGGACAACTTCAAATAACAATTTTTGCAATTGCGCTTTACCGCTAATAACGTAATAATATCATCAATTTTTCGTATAGTATAAAAGTCCTAACCTTTTTAAAGTAGCACCAAGGTCTTGCTCTTCTTTGTAGTTAAATGCTTCATCAAACCCGAATTTATTCTTAAGTAGCTCAACCTTGTCAAATCAAGGAAATATACCACAACCAAGTATAAGTATAAAGTACAGATAAGTCATCACAAATGAAAATCAAATAAAGTATTAGACTGCATTTATGGGCGTCAGTGAATATTTAGTCGATTTTGCTTGATTTTCACCTTTTCTTTGGATCCAGCACTCCCGACAACGTAACAACCGTAGAGCTTTGCAAATTGCCCAACAAGTTGACCAACAGCTCCGGATGCTGCTGACACGAACACAATGTCTCCTTTCTTTGGTGAACAAATCTCGTAAAAACCAACATAAGCGGTCATGCCAGCCATACCTAAACCATGCCGAGATTGAAGATGTGATAAAAATATATGAAAGCCTTCAAGGTCACTTTCAAAGACTAATTCATAGAGAAAGGGGTCATATAGTCCTGATCATTTGCAAACCACTCAATTCTTACAAATCAATCTTAACCGTCCACCTAGTCTAATGAACATTTGGTTTTTATGAATATCTCATTTGTTTATAATCTAAAACGTTGACCATGAGGACTGAACAACCGATTATCTTTCAAAAATATCCATCATCATAATAAATAAACCCTCATCTTTCACATAAATATTTCAATTGATTTGTTTATATAAATTAGGAGGTTTGTGAATGGTTAAGACAATACACACATACAAACACATTTTATGATTCGTGTCTAGCTGATGTAGCACTCCAACACAAGAAACATACAAGATTTGAACAAGAACATGTAAAAGGAATTCATATAAATCAACTTACCGAGGATCCCAGTGTGGTAGGAAAGAGGAACATCCGCATGTTGAATCTTTATTAAAGACTCGGGATTCGTGATCAAACTATATTCTTCCCAATTAGTGGATCCTGATATTAAGTCGCCTTTCTTGAAGTCTGGGTGAGTCGAATCCAAAACTTTTGCGACTCCATATCCAGATATTGGCTATTGAAAATAATGGTTTAGTTTGAAAATCGCAATTCCCTTTTCGTTAATCTATCAAAACGTAATAAAATGTAAAAAAAAACTCATATCTCTTAGCGAATAAAATAGACATACCAAACCAGGTACAAAAGAATCTACGTACGTTCCTTCAAAAGGCTTGCTCATGCGACCCCTCATATAGGGATCACATGACAAATAAAGATTCTTCGCTAAAATTAGACGATCATCGTTCTTTGGTAGCTCCAAAGATATGGTGGCATCAGAAGTTACTACCATGTCGGATTCTTTCGGATATCCATTCACGTAGTCTTTGAATATCACCTGTTTGTTTCTCACCACCACCATCTCCGACGACCCTTTGACCACCTCTCCTATTTTATGTTCTATTAGCTTTTTTATATGAAGATGATTTACATATATGTAATATATATAACAATATTATATATGTTTAAAGGTTTATTGTTGGAAACATAGTATATGGTTAGGTAAGCCTTCCAAGAAACGTTGCATCCAAGAACGTTGAAAATCTATTTCTTTAATATTTGTGTCCCTTTGTTGAGGTTGATTTATTTTTTGTAATTAGGTAATTTCATTTTTGTCTATTATGAGTTATAAAAAAAAAGTTATTACCATTCTCAATCATGCTATAGTTAATAATAGTTACATTAAAAAAAAGAACTATTTTATAGGATCCAAGATATAAGATGCTTGAACGTTTATTACATCAAAAAGAATTAATATTGACATTTTATAACCATAAAAACGTAAGAAAATGACATCGACTATAACAATTGACGGTTGTTCTTGATTTTAGGATTTTTAGAAGCAGGCATAGGGATCAGCTAAGTCCGATCCTTAATTTGCCACATTCATTTATGCCGCCACCATAAAAAACACGATTATATCTAATGAACAAGTTTATAAAAAATGTTTATGCTTGTTACAATATAAAAATTGTGGTTTCTTTTTAAATCTAACATCCAATATTGTAAGCTTTATATGCCATATTTATTCATACTATAGGAAGATAAATAGTTGTTTATTCATGAGCTATGCCAACAACTTGTTTTTAGGCATTTTTGGCGGTATATAAGCCGATTAAGGCAATCAAAGCATTCTCGAGGCATTTGACCATGTCCTCTGTGTACGCAGTATTTCCATCTTGAATGAGAGGCACAATCATATCCAAGAACTTAGGGTACAAGTGATAATGATCGAAAACAAGAAACCCTTGTATATGGATAGGTTTGAATATAAGTAGATGGAGGTTATATATGCCTTTGAGTCGATTAAGCATGAATAAAATAACAATCGTTGATTATAAATAAATAATATCACACGAACTTGGACGCGTTTACCAAGTCATATACGTCATTTTAAAACATATTGTTTTACATATGATTTTACTCTATAATTATATATAATATGATCGTGTCACACTACTTACAAATTGCCCTGAGTATTTACATGATTTTCCATCTACTGTAAAACACGATTGACTTTGTACAAAATTAGTGACATTTTTTATTAGAAAGGAAGAATCCAAAATTTATGAACTAATATCATACGATATTAAATATAAATTAACGTTTATTTTATATTTAAACATAGTTATTTATGTGGTGTTTGTTTTTTCTCTTATTTATTACTTATATCTGATTTGGTTAGACACAATTTTTTTCAAAGTCTTTTAACCCTTAATATCCTATGATAAATTAAGTGACAAACGAGCCACTTATTACCTCCTAATTTCATCCAACAACATTTTTTTTATTTCAACATCTGTTTTAACCTAGATGCACCCTGACTTTAAAAAAACACAAAACATAAAGATTGTAGATATGTGTATTACCTTTTCAAAACATGTTGAATCGCTTAAGTCAGGGTTTCGATGTGTAGGATGTGATTAAAACTCCACAACCCTATAAATCTACCAAGTTTCTTCTTTGTTTTTTTTTACTCGTTTCGTTCTTCAGTCGTCAATGTCTATTTCGATTGACGTATTTAAGTTGAATCGTTGAGGAATAAAATACACAATTATACATATTTACACATTTACCCTTTATAAAAACAAACAATCTTTATCAATTAGATCTCAACCCCCAAATTTTAAACCAATTTCCAGGGTTTTTTTAGAACCCTAACTCAAACCCTCATTTGGTGATCAGGAACCCTAGGAAATTTGGGAAGCCAAGAGCTGTTTGATTCTTCTTCCCACAGATGGGTTACGTTCAAGAGGCAAGACAAAATCACGTTAAGAAGAAAGTCGAAGAAGGTATAAACCCTAAATCCTCATCACTTTCTAGTTTTAACTACGATCCCTAATTTTCTTTTTTTTAATTAAATTCTACTCAATTAGATTGATTCGAATTCAAATGTTGAACGATTTAGGGTTTATTCAAAGATCCACAAACGTTTTTAGGAATTTGGGCACCCTCATGATCTAATAAGCTGCCTTGATTTTTTCGGAATTTCCCCATCGTATAAAAGAATTCACACAGCTAGCAGTTTTTAGGAACTTAATTAGGGTTTCTTCAATCTATTGCCTATAAGATAAACTGCCACATTGATATGTAATATTACATCCACTCATCACACTCTTCTACCATAATGATTTGAATTTATTAACATGAATCTTAGGCTGTGTTTGGCAAACTAGCTGATACAGCTAGATGTTGACTAATAAGCTAGCTAGTAGCTGATAAGCTAGCTTATGAACAAATTATGTTTGGTAAAAACTAGCTTATGGGTATGTAAAATGACCAAAAAGGGCGTCTTGGGATTTGGGGTATAATAGTTAATATTAATAAGGGTATAATTGGAAAAAGCTACAAAAAGCTTCCAAAACGCTACTCCAAGTAGCGTTTCAATAAGCTAGCTTATGGTCCATCCAAACGCGTACTAGATTATAAGCTTAGCTTATTTTTGCCAAACATAGCCTTAGAATTTTGTGCAGTTGGGAAAACCTAACTCTTTTGTATGGTACCAATATTTGTCCCTTATACCAACCAATTATAATGGTATGCAAAATCCTATACCAGTATCAGCCAATTGCACTTGGTACGAACTTAACTGGTACCAACATTTTTAGGTCGGTACATGTTGGTACTACTAGTTTTTACCAACTTCAAGTTACATATATGAAAACTTGTCAGTTTGTTCGAATTTTGAGTTTCTAGGTATTACATGTGATGTCTAAGGGCTTTTAATTGCAAGGAATAAAACTAAATAGTTGATTTAAATAATTAAATAAGTCGGTACCATGGTACTACGGTGGTACGCAACTTTCAATAGTGTGAACAAATTTCATACCTGGTAAGATACCACCAACCGACTCTAATTGGTACCAGTTAAGTTAATACCAACTTAATTGGTATGGTTGGTACATATGTTGGTTGGTTTTGGTACAAAAATGTCACCGGTAGAAATGGTTTAAGATAGTTTTGTACGGTTGTACAAAGGGTTCTGATACATTCATAATCATACATGCGGGTAAAGAATTTTCATAGGAAAGGCATAACCGTGTACCTCAACTATCACCAAACTAATGAATTTAGGAGCTAAATAGGCATTTATTCGTATGTGAATAAACCTATAAGAAGTTTACGGTAACAAAACGTAGTGAATGTAAGAGAGACATGCCAACTCTATCAAATATGAAATGGAGAGCTCATCAAGGTTTAAGTCTTATGTAGAGCTATTGACCTTTTTAACAATGGTAGTTGGCATTTTCTTGCAAGATGATCATCCAAGAATGAGTTGTTTTGGACAAATTTTCGATTTATGATGTTCTTTTTGACATTTTCCCAATAATGATGGTTAGTTTGCAACTAAAAACCAAGTATGATGGTTCAAAAGGTCAATACTCTCTCCAAACTAAAATAGAAATGTAGACGCTTATTCTAGGACGGAGGTAGTTAATTTCTTTCTGTCACATTTCTTTCTAAGTTTTCTATCCTCTATCTTTGTTTGGTTTTAAGTTATTCTTGGTCATTTGATGGATGTAGCTTTACGAAGCAAAATGAAGGCACGGGCACTAAAGGAATGCGATTATTACACTGCTAAATATGCCGAGTGTGCTTCTGGTCGAACATTTTCCGTTGTGTGGAAATGCCGTAAACAAGCTAAAGAACTAAATACCTGTCTTCACGAGTTGTAAGTTCGTTTTTTTACCTGACTTTGCGCCTATCTTTATGACTTCCGCATCCCTGAAAAGTTGTGACAGTCGATTAAGGTTTGTGGCCAATAGGTTATAGGTGTGACCCCTTATGGTTACGGTTGTTTTTCTTGCAGCACAAACGACAATGTATTGGAAGAAATGAAGAAAGAATACGCCCTTCAAGAAGACGCCAAGAGACCCGTTGGAGTCTAACTATATTATTGTTTTGTTTATTCTATAGACATGTATGTTTTGGTTCCATGCAAACATACTAAATTCTAATTCTAAAATTAGTCATTTGTCGGATTGGTGTTGCTACGATCTCGATTTATTTAGGCATAAAGTTTATCTGTGTTTTTTCTTTGAAACACTTGATTTTGAAACCCAGAATCTATTGTAGAGTTGGTTTTTTTGGAGGTGTTTCAAAGAAGAAATCTGCAGTTTTACTGTTGCTTTTTATGCATTCTGAAGATTGAGATGTTAGAATATGTTTTTAGCCAAAGTAGAAAAAACCCCCCCAACAAATTTTTATGTTTTGAATAATCAGATCCTTAAAACTTTTTTTTAATTGAATACATCTTTGAACTTTTTCATTATAAATGGGCAAGTTTCAGAAATTTTCTTGGATATTAAATAAATAATCAATTTTTCTCATTTTAAATGATTTAGTATTTTGAATAATTAAATTATTGATTTCTGTCATTGTGAATAATTAAGTTTTAAAACTCCTTTTTTGGATAGATCTATTGGCAACTTAATCAGTAAACTTCTAGGGGAAAACTTCTAACACAAACCCATATATTTTTCTTAAACCTGTCTCTCCCAACTAAAAAACACAATTTTTACAGACAAACTAATCAGATAACTTCATCAATAGAGAATTCAAGGTAAAACCAACCAGTCAACCTATCATATATCATATACGTTCGAGCAAAATGGTGCAAAATAAACGGAAACAAGTCATAAATAAGATGTATAAAAACCATTTCTGAAAACTCAACCATAAAGCCAACTTAAAAGTGTAACATGAGTCTAATATTAGTTCAAATGGTAAACACCTCCAAAAAGTCAAAATGTTACAAAACCAATATCTTAATTGAGAAAAATACTTGGAATCTATTGCAAAAGGCTTACTTTACACATCCCCCAAACAAAAACCACCCTTTTACCTTCTAAGTGTAAGCTTGAAGACCACAAAAAACAAGAAGCTTAAGTCGGCTTTCTCATGTTACGACCTGCACGAATCACTTCATCCACGAGCAGCAGCTGTGATGCAATTACCGGGCTGTAAAAAAAAATATCACAATTTCAGTCACTAAAAACAATAAGCTAATTAACAAGTAATCAGGGTCGTTTCACTCTCTTCGGAGACCTTGTATCAAAACCATAGAACTGGACGAGTAATAAATAAAACAAAATATAAAAACCCATACTACATGTTATTTTAAAACTTTTACAAATTTAATAAAAATGCCTTAAAGTGACGATGTAACATATAAAATTGACTCGAGTAAATCTAACATTCTTCGAAATCCGGAAACAGAAATTGCCGAACAGGCTAAAATAATAAAAAGCTAAAAGATGTTCATTTTAGAATAAAGTGCCGACGTTCCAATTCTACCTTTAATTATTATGTTGAAAAAACTCAATACTCTATCTACCATTAAGGAGTAAAAGGATCATTGTGGAAATTTATTTTCTGACAGAGAGAACGGTATTGGGATCTTTGGGAAGCAAGAGAATGAATTAAACTAACCAAGCACACACATGATACAATATGTAGCTTTGTGCATACCCGGAGTTTATGATTTGGCGCTTCACAGCATAGTTGTCGAATATGCCCTCCATTTGAGGGTCGATTGGCTCTCCTGTGTGCTGATTTATCCCCACAATGTTACCTTTATCGTGTTCTCCCTAGTCAATGATTCAAGTTAAATCAACGATCCCAATGTGTTGAAAGAGAAGAAAGAAGTGAAGCTGGAGTATATAAGACTTACAGTCAACGAAATGATGACGTCTTGAGTGTCAAGTCCGGAGTTTTCAGCAAGTGTTTTGGGTATCACAAGAAGAGCATCAGCAAAAGCTTGAATACCGAGTTGGGCACGCTGTTCAAAAATGTAAGCACCAAAAGGGTAAAGAAAGGGGTAAGAAAACGCATAATGTAAGAAGTGATCAAACCATAAAAATGTGAGGGAAATGAGTAACTTTACCCCTTTAACAGATTTTTTCACTTCGTTAATTAAGTGCTGTCGAGCAGCAACCTCAAAAGCCCCAGCACCCTAGATGCATATTAGAATCATTAGCAATACTATTAGGCTCCTTCCTAATTTAATTACCATAACTACCATTCATATCTCAACATAAAGTACAATCAGTAAGTACCCAAATATGATGATTCCAACATATAAACATCCAAGTTTTTGACATTTTCACCATGTGGTCCACAATAATAGGGTGCCACACCAAATGAATACAAGATTGCGAGTCCAATTTCCTTGGTGTAAGAAGAAATAAAGATGATTCTCACAAAATGAAGTATTGAGAGAAGTGGTATCTTATGAAACAAAAGTTTCTTAGAACATAACCAAGGAAAGCAGTTTAAAGCATGTAATCGAAAAAGTTATTATGACAAAAAGAACAATAATAGATGTATGAAAGACCTCTAAACATTCCCCCCCCCCNAGTGGCAACATTTCTATATTAGTTTGTCTCAAAATAAGTGCCTGCCTTTTCAATTCCACCCTTATTATGAGACGCAGAATTACTCATTCTAGGGTAAAACTGTCATTTATTTAATCAAAAAAAGCGTAAAAAATACACATTTCTAAAATGGTGCCTTTTTCATCATGGACGTTCATTTTGGGATGAAGGGAGTACGTCTCATACAGATTGCAGCCTCAATTAGCCTCAGGTACAGTGTTCATTGAAACATAACAGCCTAAGGCTACAAACATGCTATGAACTCATTATGCTAAAAGCATATTGATGCTCAAGAAGCTCATGATTATTACATAACTGAAGAAAACTTACTAACACAACTGCTTCATCTTCAATAGTATTTTTAACAGATCGCAAGCCATCTCTAACGGCATCCTTGATTTGGGCAATTGTGTGGTCATTAGGTCCTTCAGTATCACAAGTAGTAACGGTTAAGCACCATTATAGATCACACAAAGACATAATGAAACCAACACAGGGCCAAACAACCCAGCCCACTGGCATATTGTTGAACATAAACTTTTTAGCATAACAGAAGCACAGAACCATGCAAAACTAGTGAAATAATACCTTTAATTAAAATTGTACACGAGTGAGGGTGCTTTACTTCCTCCACAAAAGTATACTTCTCTTCTCCAAGGACGTGCTCGTAGACCAGTCCAGCCCATCCAAGGCAATCAGGAGTTAAGTCATCCACAGAGTTGACAGCCTCCCCACCACATGCCAAAACCAAGCGCTCCATATTTCTCCTCTTGGCTCTTCGAAGAGCAACTATCTGAGAAACTACCAAGTTAGCAATTTGAAAAGAGAAGAAAGAGACTAGTGGTAATATTTGATACAAAGCGCTCTAAAATGCAATAAAGTCTGCCTTAGTTCCTATTTAGTGTAACAATAGATTTTTGTTCTCAAATCAAAAGAATGAAGTTTCAAAATTTTCTATATTTACACAATTTGACTGATAACCTGCTGATGTTATTATATTTAATGGCACGGATGTCATGTTTCTACTCCACTTTGCTGTAGCCGTTTCGCAACCTTTTTGTAGACGGGTATCCATGTCATCAAATGTAACAAGATTAGCAGATTATCAGTCAAATGGGTATAAAATAGAAAATTTTGGAACTGTAAAACTGACTGAAGAAAATGTGTTATTCATTCATTAAATAGAAATTTAACCAAACTATGTTGTATTTTACCTTAATATTTATCTACAAAAACACCATTTAAGTTGGTGCTGCATTTTGTGAACAATAATGAATCAAGCAAGTGCTTCTTTACGATCATGCATTTATCAAGTTTGAGCAAATTTGAAAAGCGTGCAAACAGAATATTAACATCCATATTAGTACTTAGTAGCAAATAAAATGTTGCTACAGTAAATGTAATAAGACTGTATAGTTTGAAGCATTAAGTTACTTCTTTTGAGTAATGATCTGGTATAAAATCAATTGCATAACTGATTTTGTAATTCTGCAGTGCACTCTGCAGAATAAAACTCAACAAGCACTACATATCCTATCATTGCTCTAGAAGTAGATGTGATTTGATTAACCATCAGTAATCACATGAAAATGTTAAAGTATCATAACTCAATAGAAAGAGCGAAAAGTAATTCATAATATATACAAAGAAATAGCAGGCTTCCCAAAGTACATAAATTGGGTTTCAGTATGATCCAAAAGCAACTTACCCCTGCCCTAGCAAGAAGATCCAATGATGGAGGATCAATTCCTTTCTGATTAATAACAACAAAGTTATTATCAGTTCCATTGCAAACCTGCACACCAACGAAAATAAAATAGTTGACTATCGTAGTTATGGAAATATAAACTTTCAAAATCCACTAACGCCTAAGTAGAATACCTTGTTTTTTAGCTCAATTATTTTTTTCACTCTTTCATCAACTGAACGCCTCTCTGCAACAACCATTGCTTCTCTTTGCTCCGCATTTGAATAAAAGAATCCAGCATTTATTTCACTGAAAGAACAGAGAATCTTAAAACGACATGATTTGTACTTCCAAGAGACAAACATAAAATTCTATGGGTCAAGTGTCACACAATCACTTGACGAGTTTTGAGTGAGAAATGTTTACTTTGAAGTTCTATTCTACTGGGGCAAAATCACACTAAAGAGCTTACAAAGAAATTTAAACCACCTTCCTCTCATTGATCACATGAAAGAGCTTACCTTTTCTCATACTCCAATGACACATTGCAGGTCAAAATGTAGCAATTCTCTGCTCGCCTCTTCATATCTGGGTGCCTGGACCCATGATCAAGGACAAGGCCCTCTACCTATAAAACACGTGAAATCATCAAAAATTAAAAAAGAATGAAAAAAAACCTGCCCAAAACCAATCGATAACTTCAACTGTTATTACTTGAGCAACTAACATTCTAACATACCAGGCGAGTGTCTACATCAAACTTCTGTCGCATGTGCATAATCTCAACCATAAAAAGATCAATAGGTTCTTCTGGCTTGCGAACGCAGAGTACCTATGACAAATGATTTAAATCCTGTCAGCTGGAAGTTAATGTAGAATGCTGATTACAGAAGTTTAAGCAGAAGTTAACTCTGACATAACAGCTTTATCAGAATATTAGAACATATGTAGAAAGCTTACTGCATTGACAGCTATGTCAGTCAACTGATCTGCCAATGCTTCATACAACTGCATAACCATTACAAGCAATAACAAAACGATATATGATCATCAGTATGTATTCATTATAAAGAATACCTGCATGTACTAAAATAATGAAGAACTTGACCAAGAGATAAAAAGACAAGTACAGCAATCTAAATACCTTTGTTCTTAAAGTTGTCCTTGCAACCATCTTCAGCATCTCTTTGTCAGGCTCTTCGCCCATCACAACAGGAGTTTTGAAATTTTCCAGAAATTGCAGTGTTGCCTTTTTGGCAATTTCAAAACCATCAACCAGAACTCGTGGATGCATCCCTACATTGACACAATGTAAAAATAATAAATATGGCTCAGTTACATAAATACTCAGATACGAAAAGCAGCTATACAGATGCTAATTGACTTGAAAGATCTGAATGATGGATTCAAAAGTTCAAAAAATAGACAACTTTACCGATTAGTAAACAAATTTTGAGACAAAGAATAGAATATTTACATACAGTTTTTCCCCAAATATCTTCACCGAATAACAATTCAATATGAAAACAGAATAAATCAGACAGAAAAGTTTATCGACGGGCTATATAAAAATTTTGAATTAAGAGGGAAAAAAAGACGAGCACGCAAGTAATGAAACAAAACAGCAAAAAGTTACAAGATTGTGAGCCATTTCTGAGGAGACCTAGGCTCACCAAATCCTCGCTTAAGAAAAGAATATAAAGGAAAGCCATATCATAATTTTCAGGGAAGATTAATCGACCAGAGATCAACTTGGAGTCCCCTGACACAGATCTTGGGTGTATTAGTGTATAACAAAACATGATCATAATATCATTGAGTTTATGTCCTTCAAAACTCGCTTTGTCCCAAAATAAGTGTCCACAATAGAAATGGCAGACTTTTTAGACCCGCATAATAATTACAACATTTAGTTAATCAAATGACAACTTTATCCTTAATTTGTTTCTCTCTCTTCGCAACTCTTAAATATTTGTGCATCAATTAAGGAATAGATTTGAGAACTTATTTATTTTTGAAACTAGACACTTATTTTGAGACAAATATAAATAGAAATGTAGACACTTATTTTGGGACCGGAGGAGTGATGTAAAAACTGAAATAACAAGTCGATAACCAATATTAGAAGAGTGACAAACCTTCATCAATATAGCGGTCAGATTGTTTCATAAGCTCGCCAATGAAGATGACCGTAGATGTTGTCCCATCTCCACTTATATCATCTTGTGCAACAGCTGTCCTTGCAATCATAATTGCAGTCGGATTTTGAATTTGCTGAAAAAGTTATTATATTTAATCACCATGAAATTTTACAGTACTTTTTTGTTGTTAGTTTTTACGACCTTTAATATGATATATGGCACAAACTTTTATAGTTTGTTTTATTTACTACTCACCGATCTATAGTTTTGGTACATGTGTAACATGGCCTTCAAAGAGATTGGAATGAGAATGGTGTAAAGATCTACATATTAGTGCAACCTGAATCACATCAATATTGAAACTACTACCAGATAAGCACTTGTCTACCCAGGTCGAAACGTCCTCAAAGAAATTAACACTTTACGGTGTAATGATGATGCTAATTTATGCTTCCTGCCTTTATGTGGATAAAGAGTAAACCATGATTATCATAAAATAAGTCTGTGACAGGTAACAAGTTTAATGTAAAAAAAAGTGCAAATGTAGACAACTTGTTAAAGTGAACAAGTGCACACTGCACCTTTTCCTTCTGTAAAGATGGATATGTGGTGATAAAACTGCCCTTGGAAGAGTTCATCATCCTAATACTCTAGGACTTAAGAAGATACGGGGTAGGCTATAATAACAAGGGCGTAACTAGTAAAAATGAATTGGCCAATTAGAACATTGTCCAGTACACTCGTAATGACCGCCAATATGAAAGTGTTTGCATAGCTTGGTCCATATACTCTAGGACTTAAGCATGTTAGCCTAACAAAAATATTTATATGCATCTTTTACGTTATACTAACTCCATTGCAGAAAGAAAAAAAAACTGTGCTTTTTAAATTCGATTGTAAACGCATTTCATTTTCAACTTAAAGCTGATGAGGATCATGTTACAGGTTTAGAACCACCAATTTTGACTTGTAACAATGTCCTGAATTTTGATGGTTTTCCCGTTTCTAAATTCTCATCGTCTCAAGGCAAAAATATTGCATTTTGACATTCAAAGGAAGCACTTACTTTGACAAAAAAATGCACATTGGCATATATAGAATACGTCTCTTAGTGCAAAAATATAATCTCAACCACATTACAATGTTACATGGTACATCTTTTCCACACATTCAACTGCTTCCTTGCATTTACGATTCACATCGAATCACCAATAAAGGTTCTTCAATTTCAGGTTTGGGGATAAAAATACCATTTCCAGCTATGAAAATATAGGGACATGAATGGTTCAACAACACGCACATAATTCAAATTACTTTAAAAACAGATCACCAAGAACTAACCATCTCTTTCAGTAAAGTGTTGCCATCCTTGGTTAACTTAATATCCCCAGCTCCACCAACAAGCCTGTGAAAAAGTCAGCTAAAACAGTAACAATCTGAACAAAATAAAACCAATATGACATCCATGATACTATGAAAAACGGAAACCATAAACTAACATCTTAATGGTGCCTTTAGGGCCGAGGTTGCTCTTGAGAACATCTTGTAAGCCCTTGGCGGCATTGATGTTCATATGAAGTGCAGCCGATTTGTTCAACACTTCGGCATTAGGGTTCAGAACTCGTACAGACATCTTCCTTTCTGAGATTTCACGAACCAAAAAGCTCGCAAACTTTAGATTTAAAGCAAATTGAATCTAAGATATATATATATATATATTTATATAAAGAATATCTCGAAGATCACCTGAGATTGGTTAGAGTGAAAGTATACCTTCTAGGTTTACGGCGGCGGAGATCGGCGGAGAGAAAGGGCGGAAGGGCGCCGGAGAAAGTGTGGTTTTCTTCTGAAGTAGAGTGGGCGGGGTTTTAGGGCCTTCTGGAGAACAAAATGGAGTTTTCCAAATATAACCTTTTGAAGAAAAATTACAAATTAGTCCCTACACTATTCATTGATGGGTAAGTTTAGCTACATTAGGTTTCCATTTTACATTTTTAGCCCCATGATTAAATATCTTGGCCTTTTTATTTGCTAAAAACGGTTTTGGGATACCAAAACTTATGCATCTCTAGGATGTGACACATTGTGGTTGCGATGATCAGGGTGGGACGACTATTTACCAAAAACACAGGTCACTACGATTATTTCTACTAAAAGATAAGTTGATATTTAATATTAATCAATATAACAATTTTTATGGAAGATTAATAGAAAATATCAACATGTCAAGGTAATTGAGTTCACGTTTTCTAGTTGTTTGAAAAATAAAGGTAACATCATTCATTTTAGGTATTGGTCTCATACGGTCTCACGGAAACAGTTTAGTCTCACATGATCCTAAGTCTATATATATATATATATATACACACAAATATAATATAAATACATTTTATATATTGTTATTTTGGCCATACTAAAATTACTTGACTAAAAGCCCAAAATCTCTAAGATAGTAAATCCCTAAATAGTAAATCCTTTGGGCCTAAAATCCTAACAACATCATCTCAATTATGAGATGATTAAAAATCTCAAATCAAATTCCCAAAATCAAATCGTCTGCACCGACGTATCTCAAGGCAATCACGAACCAGTCAGCGGCTGACGATCCTCAAAGGGTTAGACATCACAAGTATAGAGGTGTGTTTCTCCAACTAATTGCTTGAAACTTAAAAAGATTAGAGCTTTACGCCTTGTTCTCGAGTTCAAAATTTAAAGGAAAGAAAAGAAAGGGGAGGAAAGGGAAAGAAAGGGAAGGGAAGGGTTATTCCTCCAAATCATTTCACTTTTGGGAGGAAAGAGAAGGATAACTTCCAAGAGGAAAAAAAAGGAAGAGTAATCCCTCCTAATCATTTCCTTTCCTTCCTTTAAAAAAACTTGAGAACAAACATATCCCTCCAATTAGATAAGTGAATAAAAGCCTTATTCAGCTAAGCCGTGCGCGTTCCCGATTCTATGGCGGGCTCTTGTTTGTCCTTACGTTCACAGCGAAAAAGTGGTCCGCATTTTAATCCGCCAAACCTTTAGCCGAGAAAGGAGAGGAAGAAAGACCACAAAAGGGTTTTACAATCAAAGCACAAAATCAAATATTTTTCCGGTACACCGAATTTGATAGGAATTCTCAATCAATTTCTCACCGGCCGGCGAAAAGTCAGAAGCTGAAGGAAGAATATATCCGACGCCGTTGCCGGCCGGTGTTATACTGTTTCAGTTCAATCAAAACACAACTATATATACAACAGCTCTGATTTCATATAGCAATGGAGAAAGCTCGACCACTATTGATCCTATACGCTACTGAAACCGGTAACGCCTTAGACGCAGCTGAACGATTAGGTCGTGAAGCTGAAAGAAGGGGCTGCCCTGTTGCTTTATTTTCCCTCGATGAATTTCATCCCGTAAGTTTTTATGCAATAATCTTCTTCAAGATTGCTACTTTTTTTTAGGAATTATTTAGTTCATGTATTTTGTTTGACAATTTCTTGAAACCGTACTAAATCTTGCAACTTTTATGAATTTGTTGCTATCAAGTAGCTTAAGAATCTTATTGGTCTGTGTTTTGAGTTTTTTTATCTTTATTGCTTAGTGTGTTAACGACTTAATGAATCTAGTTAATCTACAGAATGATGAACATGATTAAGTGACAAATTTATAGGGTAACACTGAGTATCATGATTATATGCACACTTACATGGCTGATTCAAAAAGCATCAGGCATTATGGATGTTCTGGTTGTAGGCTCTTGTTTGATGTTTGTCACTATTGGCACGTTTTGTATCATATACAAATTGCTTGCATTCGTAATGATGTTTATCTGTTGGTAGTTTTCTAGAATGGTCGGATTTTAATTTGATGGCCTAGTGATAGTTCATTGGACCTGGTGTCGCTTGAAGCATCAGGTTTCTAGTTTAATCCCATTAGGTGCTCTCAACATCTTAAGGGCCTACCTCTGCTGAATGTGGAAACTTGACCCCATGGACTAGTTGGGCCAAAGGTGTCAGATATACCTCGAGTATTCATAACAAAAGCAGGGTTTTGAATGTTATTGTGGGTAGATGTATCTATAATTATAAACGGGAAAGTCTATCTCAAACGACCATTACTTTCACCTTCAAGTTCATTATGCTTTTGGACTTAGGTAGTGTTTTTTTTTTTTTTACTAAAGTAATGGCATTATTGGCGGAGTAGGATTCTTTAAAGTTGGATGACTGTTATCTTAGCGATTCAGAAAAAAAGATATTGTGTTGAGACAAGCATCTTATTTCCTAAAATCTGTACTCAGATTTATCTGTTGCTAAGTGATTGTCCTAGTTTCAAAGGCAAGTTCAGGTATCACTCTCGCTTGGGTGATTTCTCCATCAGCCTCTTGTGGGTTACAACTCAGATTGAGTGTATTTTTGAGGAAACAAATTTAAGACATCATTATGCTATTCATTTTGAATTGCAGAAGATTGTGTATTGTCACTAGATTTATTTTTTTATCTATTCAGATCTGAATAGTAAAGTTCTTTGTGTTTTTTTTTACTCGTGGGTGTCTACATTTTATTAAAAACACAGGCACTGTAATTATTTGTTTTCTCCTTTCACATATTTTAATCTATGGGTTATGTGCCTCTGCTATACATATTGCTCGTGGAATACGTCAGAGCTCCTTACGTAGTGAAGAATTTGTGATTTTTGTAGTCTCCACGACTGGACAAGGGGATACCCCAAACTCCATGAAGGTTGGTTATTGACTATTGTTACTGCTTTGAGTTTCAAAGGTTGCATTTGATAGTGTTTCTTCATTCTAATTCTGGATAACCCATGTTTAGGCATTTTGGACGTTTCTTTTGCAAAGAAGTTTAAGCCAACAATGGCTAGAAAAAACACACTATGCAGTGTTTGGATTGGGGGATTCAGGTTACCAGAAATACAATGTAAGTTGATTTAGTCAATATATGTGAGTTTTTCAATATAACTTCTTGCTTCACTATCTTATCAATACCTTGACTTCCTATATACTTCATTGTGTTCATACTCTTGTAAATTGTATATGTTGGCAAGAATGCATTGTCTTTATTTTTGTTTATTAGAACAATATACATTGGAACATCACCTATTTTTCATAGAAAATCTTTCTATGTGGTTTGTTTATCTTGCCATTTGTTGGTTGTATTTGGTGTCTATTATTATATGTAAGGTTTTAGTCTTTTAGATATTCAAGCTCTCAAAATATATTAGTACTAGTAAATTGGATATGTTCTTTTTCTTAACTCTCAGGTGTTTTTGGTATTTGAGACTACGGTTGTGCAATAACTTACAAGTTACATGTGTTACTTTGTTTCAGTTTGTGGCAAAGAAGCTTGACAAAAGACTTGCAGATCTTGGGGGTAAAGCAATAATGGAAAGAGGTTTGGGAGATGATCAACATCCTTCAGGGTATCTTTCTTACTTCCAATATGTGTACAAGTTTGTTGCATAATCTATCAGTGTTATCTATAATAGAGTAATAGGTAATATTGCCGTATTTGTTACCGCTGTGTTGAAAGTTAGGCAAAGAGAAACCAAGAACAGCAAGTGATGACGTATAAGTATTATTTAATTATATGTTCTTTGTCTTTGAAAGGCCTGCCAGATGTATGAGCTTTTGTCATATCACAGGTGCAACATGGTTTTTTAAGTGTCTAACAGAATGCCATCCAAAGGAATCCATCACCATGTGCACTTATGTTCCAACACAAGCGTGCCTTCTTATTAATTCCTTTTTCTTATAATGGGCAACAAATTGCTAACTGATGTCTCTAAGGAGACTTGAGCTTAAAGTTGTAAAGATCCATTGATACCACTAGTCCAAGGGCCAATCTGGTTATTTTTGTTATCTTATCAAAACTTGTGCACTAGATCCCATCAGAACTCCATAATCTAGAGCACTTGAGCGAGAGTAGTACTAGGATAGGTATGGATGATCCCTGAGAAGTTCTCACCTTCCTTAAAAATTCAGTTTTGCATGATGAGCTCAGCAGCTTTTGAATCATTTTTGTTCTACTCACTTGACACTTCTTATGGTAATTAGAATTTGAGAAGTCTTGTTTTAAGGCAAACTTCTTTGGCAGTGTAAGTTTATATGATTACTGAAGTCTAAAGGTTACGTTATCTTTATATGGAAAATCGGTGATGAAAGGAAGAGGGATGATTTTTTTTATAATAAAAATTTCATTTTTCATTTTATTTCTTGCTTGTACCCAACCGTTATTTCTTCTGTCCGTAAAACATTTTCCAGCTTCAACCGGTTAATATGAATAGATGTTAAAACTTGTGTGCCTAACTGTCGCATTTTTCATGCTCACAGAAATTATGTGTAGTATATATTGTCCATGTAGTATATTTGAAATAGGAAAAAATAAAGGCGCCTTGATTTTCTTTTGCAGGTATGAAGGGACCTTAGATCCGTGGATGTCCTCTTTATGGACTACGTTGTATAATGAAAAACCACAACTCTTCCCAAAAGGTTTGGATGCTTTTGTTTCTGATCTAAAGATGCTCGATCAACCCAAAGTAGATATAACATATCTCGACTCTGATGGAGGGTATTCACAATCTTCAGCACCAATTGGTAATTAGCATGTTTGGTCTTGATTTCATTATTTTTCCAACCTTAACTTTCCATCATCCACTGTATTTTCTTTTTACCCAAGGCCTTATAGAATATTAATCCTCTCTCTCTCTCTCTCTCTCTCTCTCTCTCTCTCTCTCCACNATCAAGCGCAATTCTTGGGATGGGTTTGAGATTAAAAGTGATCAATGGTCCAGATCCCTTCTTACCCTTCTCACCTTAACTCTTCTTCTCACTCGCTGTCAAAGCAAATGCCTTTGGTTTCACCTACTTATATGACTATAAAGAAACCCACATTATTACTCTATTGAAGATTTCAAGGGATGTATGTGTTTTCCTCCGAGTAAATTGTACTTGAAGCTTCTTTTTCCTGTATGAGTGAAGAAGCTAATTTTTCAACAAGAAATTTGATAACCTTCACATAAGTAGCTGTTCATTTGAAATAGTTGTCATAAGTAGCTACACTCTAGATTAACAATCTTCTGGAAGAAACACGAAACTTTTATTCTGCCTTAGATCTTTGTTTGGTATAATATACTGTTGAGCTGGGAAATCTTGAGGTTCCTTGAACCTGAGTTGATTTATTAAAATGTTTAGCCTAGTGTTGAGAATAGATAAAAGGAGCTGCTGAGCATGTATACATTTTCAAAAATTTTGGTCGTTTTTATGCCAGACTCGCTGAGTTCTGCTATTGTTTTCCTTAAAACTGTTCGGTGGTAAAGGGAGTCAGTGTGAGGTTTGTTTGTGCACCTATACATATGTAGAGAGAGGAAGAAAGTTCCTTGGCATGTTTTAGTTTGTCACTTGTATGCCACCAAAGCCAGTTTATTAATTATTTTAATAACTTGCTGATAATTGAATTTTTTGTCCACAGATTTGGAGTCACTTGAGAAGGAAATAGTGAGGTCTCGGTCAATGTTGTTGGGGAAAAAGTCTAACGACAAGAGTACACCTGACTGCTTTTTGAAAATGGTAGTGATGGAATTCCCTAGTATTACTATTACCTTATGAGCAACAAGCCAACAATATCCCCGAAACCTCTTTGTTCCGTGTGCAAGCATGCATAACACAGCTGTCATTGAATGCGGTTGAGTATTAAATGGCTATGGAATTAATGAGAGAAGGGAGAGATAAGGAAAACATGACTTTACAGTTTACAGCTGACTAGACACTCTTGCCATAAGTGATGTAGGAGGTTCTACCTTTTTTAATATAAGAGATTGAGTTTGTATTACCTTTTGCTTTTATAATTTGATTTATCATGATTTACTAAGGAGTAGAGACATTGTTCAATGGGTAGGGTCTCTCTGCTGACTTTTTGACTTAAAGCTGCACACAAAGAACTATAATCACCTGCTAGGATTTTATACCAGTTTTAAGGGCATTATTATCAACTTCTCCTTTTCTCTTCATGCTACTATAACCTATACCGTTGTTACCGATGAAGGTGAAAAGTCATCCCATAAGCAGAGAAGGTTGCGGCAAAGACGTACGTCATTTTGAATTTGAGGCGCTTTCATCTGTAAGTACGACATTGGCATTTTTTTCTTGGAAGTTCACGGTGGAACTGCTTGTCTTTAGCTTTCTTGGAAGTAATCACTTTGATAGCCTACTATCTTCTTTTTTTGCTTAGCTTGGACAAGGTTATTTATCATTGGTTGGAAAATTGGGATTCCATATACAATTTGGTAAATAAGTCTACCAAAAAGCTCAAGTTACGGATTTGCTTCTTTTAGACTATTGAGTATGAAGTTGGCGATGTTCTTGAGATTTTACCCGGACAAGACCCTGAAGCTATAGATGCCTTCATGAAGCGTTGTAATTTGAACCCGGAATCATATATTACCGTGAGTATTTGTTTCTATATATCAAGTTATTCCTGTTTTCCACATTGAATTTATTTTGATTAATACATGTTCCTTATCCTATAAAATTCTAGGTCATATGGATGCAATTTTCAAGTTTTGAAGTTTTTACATGATACATAGCAGCTAGTTGAAAACCAATTATTGCTGCATATGTTTTCAGGAACACCAAATGATGTGATCAAAAGCATCCATATTCATTTTTTAATATTGTTACTCTCAGGATGTGAATTATGTTGGGAGCTTCTTCATAATGAATTGTTGTGCATATGATATATAGACTTTGGTTTTCAGGTTAAGCCTAGAAAAAAAGAGGATTATCTTGAGAATGGTGTATGTGCCTCAAAAGGTCCCATAAAGTTAAAAAGGTTTGTCGAGTTGACTATGGATGTTGCATCAGCCTCGCCCAGACGTTACTTTTTTGAGGTAAAATGTTTGAATAGATTTGGTGTTCTTGCATGTGAATCATACATCATCAGTTCATCACAGATATACTATTAGGTATTTGGCTCATCAGATTATTGAATTTTACGTTTTACTCCTGTTTCAAAATAAATTTCCAAAATGAAAAAGGCACACAGTTTTAGGAATGCATAACTAGATGACGATTTTATCCTTGATAACAGAGATGTGGATACTTATTTTGGGGTAAAGGGAGTATTTATAATGCACATTTTTGTTGTTTATGGTGACTTTTTAGAACTCAAGTAATGAGTCTTCCAAATAAAAGAAACGACAAAAGAATCCCTCCACCCGTATGATTCTAGGTAGGCTTCCTTCACTTTTGTAAAGTTGCTACTTCATCCTAGGCGCCTGGTTGATAAAGCTAATCATTCTATCAAATTCCCAAATCAAAAATCAAAATTGATAGTAACTATTATCTTCATACCAAATCATCAATCTTGTTACTCAACCATGTTTTCTGTGTTGTTCTACATTTGGTGCTGATCCATATATAAAATAAAACTTACTTCCATTTGCATATAGTGCTATTTGATTTTAGTTTTCCTGCCTTGTTGCTAAGGGTGGACTTTGATTACATGAACCATGCTGATGATTGATTCTTGTAGGTGATGAGTTTTTTCGCTAGTGCTGAACATGAGAAGGAGAGGCTCGAGTATTTTGCCTCACCTGAAGGACGAGATGATCTGTATCAGTACAACCAAAAAGAACGAAGGACTGTTTTAGAGGTAAATATGTATTCAACCTGAAATGTGCTTTTGTGCTTATTTAGGAACCGTATAGCGATTATTTCTCTTCTTACTTATTCAAGATATCATTCATATAATCTGTACAAAGAGGCTGACCATTAGCCAGCTTTCTGAAAAAACCTTGTCAACAAATTACTCCCTCCGTTCTAAAATAAGTTCCGCTTTCAGAAATCTTGATTATGAGATGAAGAAATTCGTTACTCTCTCTGTTACTAAGGGTAAAATTGTCTTTTAGTTAATTAAAAAGTGTAATGATGACGTAGTTCTAAAACTATGTGCCTTTTTCATCGTGGACATATTTTGGGATGGACGGAGTATAAGAATTCCGTGGATCAGAAGTCCAAAATCAATAACCAAACCAAACAAAATAACCGAGCATATCCCAGTAGGAGGTAGGTCTGGAGAGGGTGGGATGTACATAGAGATCTTACATTTTACCCAGAAGTCCAAAATCCATTTTAACAGTATTTTGTGGTGGTTGCCAATGGGCAAGATGGTAACTTTTGGTTTTAAATTTGGCTGAAAAATGAAATATTGCATTTATGGTTAACTTTTCGGATGAAAGTGAATGTGCAGGTTCTTGAGGATTTCCCATCTGTGCAAATGCCATTTGAGTGGCTGGTGCAGCTGACTCCTCCCTTGAAAACAAGGGCGTTTTCGATTTCTTCGTCTCCTTTGGTTCACCCTAATCAAGTACACCTCACTGTCAGCATCGTTTCATGGATAACTCCTTTCAAGAGGAAACGAACCGGTCTCTGCTCCAACTGGCTAGCTACGCTCGATCCTCACCAAAGTATGTAACCTCCCTTTTTTTCGATTTGTATGTGCTCCCTCTACACACTAGCACTTATAAATAAAAGCCAAACCAAACCACATCAAACTAAACTATCCCAGTATATCCTGCTCTTGAGTAGGGTCTGAGGGGTGAGATGTATAAAGAACCGTCCTCTATCCGAAAGGATAGAGTGAGTGTTTTGTGGAAGATTTTAATAGTTTATTTTGACATGGGTGGTTTAGTAATTTATCAATCTTGTCCAATCTTCCCGACCCAAGGGCTTTTTGTGGTGGCATGTGCCACCGTATCAATCATATAGTGTAAAAAGTTATAGGATCGTGAAAAGTGCTACCATATCAATTTGTTGTGTCCTACTGTATATATTTTGAAACTACAGTGAGGACACAAGTTTTCTTTGGTAGAGTTGGTTTGCAATGCTTTTCTTCCACCCCAGACCCGAGGTTGAATCCCTTTAGTTTCATTTTCTTAGTCTTTAGCTTTTCATTTCACATTTCTTATGTTTCTAAAAAAATTGTAATAAAAAAACTTGAACATAAGACCTCGCATATGAAAAGCAATGAACCAACCAAACATACCAATGACGAATTTGTGAAAAAATATCTCTATATTTGTTTCTCATAGTCAAATAGTACTACCATTTGAAAATTTCATGGGTCCGTCATTGCTCTCTGATCATTATTCCACACACTTTTCTTTTTGCTTCATTAAATATGGTGTTCGTAAACAGGAGTCTGCATACCAGCATGGTTTCACAAAGGCTCTCTTCCTGCACCCGAACCCACACTCCCGCTCATCCTTATCGGACCCGGAACCGGTTGTGCACCTTTTCGTGGATTCGTGGAGGAACGGGCCTTCAAAGATCGTGAATCCACACCAACTGCTCCAGTTCTTTTCTTCTTCGGCTGTCGAAACGAGCATAACGACTTCTTATACAAAGATTTCTGGCTTTCCCACTCGCAACACGGTGGGGTTCTTTCGCAAGAAAAAGGCGGTGGATTTTATGTCGCTTTTTCACGAGACCAGCCACAGAAGGTGTACGTCCAACACAAGATGCGTGAAGAGAGCGGGAAGATTTGGGAGTTGTTGAGTAAAGGGGCTGCGGTTTATGTTGCGGGTTCGTCGAACAACATGCCATCGGATGTGTTGGCGGCTTTCGAGGAGATAGTGGCTCGAGAAGGCGGCGTATCGAAGGAGGCCGCCGTACGGTGGCTGAGGATGTTGGAGAAAGGTGGCAAGTACCATGTTGAAGCCTGGGCTTGAGTTTAGCTAATTATTTAATATAATTTTTTGAATTGTTTTGTAGTTCTATACTTTTGACAGTTGAGTAAGATATACCGATTTTCTTTGATTTAGACTTATTTGATTGATTCATTCAGATGGGAATTGATTAGATAGATGGTGTACCAAATTGATTCAATCACATTAACTTTGTAATTTAGTGCTTTTTTAGTTATAATATTTGTTAATATATATTATATATATTATACTTGTATTAGCTTATGATAAGTGTGCAAAATCCGAATAATTCAGAACCCGAAACCGAATAAAAAATAAGAAGATTGTGCAAAACTCGAACACCTTGAAATCTGAAAATCCAAAACCCGACTTTTGGGTGAATATTTGGGTCTGGGTTGGGTTCCCCCTCCCCTTTTGATGGTCACTCGATCTGTCTCAAAACCCGAAATAATATTCATAATATGTTTTAAATAAATTTATTTATCTAATTATCATTTGAAAATCATAAATTCTACAGAGAGAGAAAAGTTCATGCGAGAAACATAACTTTTTTAAAAAACGTGAGGACGAATCTTACCCACTCATCTGGTCAATAAAGACGGCTTTAACCGGGTCACTCTCCTTTAATAATCTCTACCCTCTCCTGAATTGCGTCAATCCTCCGTGATCACGTCCACCGTAACTGAAGATGTGGTTGAGATTCGTCCTCATGTTTTCTTAAATTGACATGATTGAACCCACCTCTCTCTCTCTCTCTATATATATATATATATCTATATAGGGGTGGGTTCAAATGTGAACCACTTTTTGGTTGTAAACGTGAGGACAG
>LUCG01303500.1:0-12481 GCA_001633085.1 Carthamus tinctorius
GGCGGCTTCCAACCCACCGAACCCAAGGTGCCGTTACGCACGGCCTAATAGGTCTATTGATATTAGGCTTCAACACATACATGCATGTGAATCTATGATCTTGGAGAAGGATGCGGTTTAGCTTCACCCTAAACTCAAAAACATGTTATTGGTTTTTTAGTTGGAACAATAAAAAGAACCCTTTTATCTGTCCATACAATCACTTTTATGGGATTCTTAAAATTTAAAAAGCTTTACCATCTCAAATGATTTCTTTGTTTTTCAAAAAACATATTATGACATATAAATTTTTAGATTGGAAACAAATAATTATTAAAATCTTTAAAATTCATATCTCCATCAGAATTTCTAAAAGAATTTTAAAATACAAAATCAGTTTTTTGAAATCTCCGAAACAAATTATATTTAATTCCAACAATCTTTTTATTATACAAATTAAAACATTAATTATATTAGAATAAGTTACGGATTTGGTCCCTTTGTTTTGCTGATTTTTACGGATTTCATCCTTAAATTCATTTATTATGGATTTCGTCCTCGTAGTATGTGTATTCTATTGAAATTGGTCCCCGGAGCAAACGGCCATCCAAGAGGAGGGAGAAAGAAGAAGCCGCCCGGGTGTGAGGAGCCGAGGGCCTTACCCGATGGGGTTCCACATCAGCGGGCGTATCAGTGTTTTCAAGCCATCTGTCAAACCCGCACATGGAGCCCGATTCCGAGGCCGACCCCGATCCTGAGGCCGAGGCGGTACTTAAGATCGCAATAAAGAATATTCTTTTTACATTTTGATTGTTTTCTTTTAATTCCAAAAAAATCTGTTAGTAAAAATACAAACAGAATATCCATCCAAGATCCTCAAAAATTCCGTTTGAAAGAATCCTTGGGAGATAACCGAAACCATGGACGGATCTCGTCTGCTTCCTCTCTTTTTCTCCTTTTTCTGAATTTGGTGAATTCTTCGTACACTTGGTTGCAAACTAGGGATTTCCCACCACCTGTTGAAACAAACCCACAGAAGTTCACACATTCCCTCCTCCTTTCCCAATTTCTATTCCAAAAATCATGATTCTGCGTATAAATTCCACCTCTAATTTTCTCTCTCTGTTTACACAAACAAATGGGTCAATAGAAATCAAGAATCCAACAAGAAAAAATGGGAGAAAATGGAGTTTTTGCAGCCATAATTGCAGGAGATACCTTCAAATACTACACAGAAGGCGAATGGAAAGTTTCTACATCTGGGAAATCTGTGCCCATTATTAATCCCACCACCAGAAAAACCCAATTCAAAGTCCAAGGTAGTATTCATTCTCTTCCTAAATTGCTATCTCTTTAGAGTTTATTGATTTTTGTTATCAAGTCCATTTTATCAACTGCCTATACTATACATATGATTTCTTGTTTTTCTCATCTGGGTATTGAAATATCTTTGAAGTTTCAACACAAATTATTTTGGTTTTTGCTGCGTTTTCTTTTTTAATTCGTTTCCCCAACTGGGCGTTCATGAATGATTGGATTCTTCACTCATTTGGGTAATTAAAGAAATCAAGAAACTCCAACTATTTTTCAGGGATTTTAAACTTTTGTCTGTTTGTTTGACGAAAGTTCAAATGGAAACTCAAATTTGATTGTGAACGAGATGAAATCCAAGAGCTCGCCATGTTGGCCACGTGACATATTCAGTTTGAATAATACAAAATTATTCAGACCAAATATTATGCATTACTCAAGGTGAATATTATGCATTATTCATGATTGAATAATACTGAATGCAGTATTATTGAGGTATTATTCACCATGAATAATACATAATATTCAGTCTAAATAATCTTGAATAATACTAAATGCAGTATTATTCGGTCTGGCCGAATAGGACACGTGGCACGCTCTTGGTTGTCCTCATGTTCGCAATCAAATTTGAGTTTTCATTTGAACGTGACCCTTGTTAGTTGTGATGCAACATTTGAACGTGACCCTTGTACTAACTGGGTATGAGGGTATTCTTCTTGTTTCTTTTGAGTACTCATTAGAAATAAAGAAATTTGAATCAAATCTTTTATAGAGATTTTGACTTTTTTGTTATTGTTATGCAGCATGCACACAAGAAGAAGTGAACAAGGTTATGGAATCAGCAAAAATTGCTCAAAAATCATGGGCTAAAACACCTCTATGGAAGAGAGCTGAATTGCTGCACAAAGCTGCAGCTATTCTTAAAGATCACAAGAAGCCCATAGCTGAGTGTCTTGTTAAGGAGATTGCTAAACCTGCCAAAGATGCTGCTACTGAAGTAAGTCAAATAAAACAATTTCTTTTATGTGTGTTTTATGTTAATTGCTGGTTAATTTTGTTGGTGAAGGGATTACTCTATTGGATTTGATGAGTTATACTTTCTATAAGACTATTAGGGGCTGTTTGGTTGGTTTTCCATTAAGTCCTTTATAGATAAAGTTGTCTATGTAGATTAATCTATCTGTATAGATTTGGGAAAGTTTTCTGTTTGGGAATTAGCGTGTTTTTAAATGGGAGGGACATGTATGGAAAAACCTTGGCTTTCAGCATAAAGCTCCCCCTTGAAGCTTACTGGATAAGCCACTTTCCATATCATTAAGCCACTACCAAATGGTCATGTATAGCTGACTGAATAAGTTGTGAGTCCCTTTAAGCTCATTAAGCTGCTAACAAACAAGCCCTAACTCTATAACAATTGTACGATCACATTCTCGAAAGCTATGTGAACTTTATAGTGACTCCTTATTTTAATGTTTGGTAACTTATGAACTTATTCATGCTATTGATTTTGGTCCATAGTTTATATTTTGGTCAAATTTTGTGATTCTCATTGGCCAAAGGTGGTATAGTAGGTTATGTGATCAAGTAAATTAATTGATTGTATTTGATATGATTGATTATTAATCAGTTTGTGTAAAAGGTGATTAAAAACAAGCATAAAGAGTAACTTAATGGATTTGATTATTAATCAGTCCTTTTGGTTTGCGGGTTTGGTGGGATTTGGAATTGGATTTGATTCCTATCCGGGCTTTGGTTTAAGAGGAAGTCCGGAATTGGAATCAGATGGAATCCCACAAACATGGGATTTAGAGATCCCACCAGAGGAGTTGGTATTTTGCTTGATTTCATAGGATTTTTTGTGATATGATGATTTAATTATGGTAAAAATACTTGTTTTGTTCTACTCAATTAATAAAAGGGTAACTTAATTCTTTTAATACATTATTTATAAAGAATGGAATCCAATTCCATTCTAATCTTACAATCCAAACACATCTTAAAGGTTTGTTTCAGGAAATGTAAATGGGAATGGGTACGAGTTTCTTTTCCGTTCCACACCCCTATTACCCCCAACCAAGCATGCTATATTGTATTTTTTTTTTCAAGGGTATTTAGTTAAAAGATTTAAATTCTGGTAGGAAAGAGAGTATAAAGATGGGTTTTGTGTCCAAGAAAGTTAACTACTCATTCCTTTCAATGATTTTTCATGCTTGGCTGTAAATTTACACTTGTAGCTTGAAAAGGTTATATAATATATGCCTGGCTACATGGGAGAAAAAGTTAGAAAATTGAGCATAAAGATTGCTCTTTTACTGCTGGACCACAAGATTATGCTCATGTGATATTCTAAAGAATCAAGTAAAGATATATGCTTTAACAAAAATCTACTAAAATTTTGTTCATGCACTCTACAAATGATAGATTTTGTCGTCAATGTGTTTTTTTACACGGATGGCTTAACGTTGTTGTTGATATATGACATTGTAATTAAGAATTAATTAAGGATTTGAATTTACTAAATTATCGGATGATGGATGCTTGCCAAACTTTCTAAGCTGCTTACATAAAAGATGCTCTTAAGATGGACTATTTAAATTATCGATGGAACTTGGAAAGGAAAGCAAATAGTTTATGTTGCATACTTGTATATTAAAGTTTTCAAAAAAGGATGTGGGACATTGGCAATGTGTACGTGTGTGTGTGTGTGATTGTGATTGTTTATTTGGTTATCTACAACAACATCAATGAGCGTTTGAGGCAAATCCTCAAATGTTTGTTTTGATTTTTATTTTTTATGATAAGAATAAGAAATCAAGACTCTCATATCTGAAGTAGTAATGTTTTTGATTAATTTGATATAAATATATATGATTTTGAAGGTTGTGAGGTCGGGAGATTTGGTTTCGTATTGTGCTGAGGAAGGGGTAAGAATCCTTGGCGAAGGGAAGTTTTTGGTGTCGGATAGTTTTCCAGGAAACGAACGGACAAAATATTGTCTTACTTCGAAGGTAAGTTTGCTACAATCTATCTTGCTAGTTTTGTGTTCATGTGCAAATCGGGTGGGTTTGGTACGCATGACAGTATGACACAAAAAATGAATTATATTTATTTTTATCAAGTTAGGGGCTGTTTGTTTACCTTTTCATAGTTCCATTAAGAGGCAACATCTGAATCACTAAGAGGTAAATATTGTTTGGCAAAAAAAACTCCTGCCTCTTAATGGTATTAAAACCCTCTGAACGATTTTGTATCTTGGGCTCAAATTTCATTCTGAACAATAACCAAACGACCATATTTCATTTTGCACCATGTCATAAGAGCCTTTTAATCTTTCTGACCACTTAATCATCCTGCACCAAACCATTCAGCAAATGCCAAACAACAACCACCCCTTAGGTGGAACAAAAATCAGGAGATCAGAAAAGATTGGTAAATTACTAAACTACCCTTGTCAAATTGAAACCTTGCCCAACGTTGTTCAGTGTTGTCCTATCCCGTCATGTTTGCGTACCAAAGGTACCCTGAATATATAAAGAAATGGATCTCTATTTTTGTTGCATAGTTTGGACGAATGGAAGATACTCGGGTAACGTTTTGTGTTTTATTGCAGATTCCGTTAGGTGCCGTTTTAGCCATCCCACCATTCAACTATCCGGTCAATTTGGCCGTCTCAAAGATTGCTCCGGCGCTTATTGCAGGCAATTCCATCGTACTGAAACCACCTACGCAGGTACGTATATTGCTAAAGTGTTTAACTTTATTAGAAGGGTTTTACTGGAAGGAATTATTTAGCAACTTCATGGTGATTCTAGTGAGTATACTTTCTAAATCTTATTCCGTTTAGGGAGCCGTGGCTGCACTCCATACGGTCCATTGCTTTCACTTGGCTGGTTTCCCAAAAGGCGTCATCAGTTGTGTTACGGGAAAAGGTTCCGAGATCGGTGACTTTCTCACAATGCATCCCGGAGTTAATTGCATAAGGTGAGTGTTATATGTGTTAATCTTAGTTATAACAAAAAGAACCCATTGAGATTGCTTTTCGGGTTATTAGGAAGAAAAAAAGGAGTTTTTAATTTAAGGTTTGATGCTAATGTTACTCAGCTTCACGGGTGGGGATACCGGTATTGCGATCTCGAAAAAGGTGGGGATGATTCCGTTACAAATGGAATTGGGTGGAAAAGATGCTTGCATTATTCTTGAGGACGCGGATTTGGACTTGGCTGCGGCTAACATCGTCAAAGGAGGCTTCTCTTACAGGTGATATTGTGTTCTACATGGGTAGTTTAGTAATTTACCTATCTGGGCTCATCTTCTTGATTTTTGTTCTCCCAATTTAGGTGAGGGAAAAAAGCTGCACTTTTGTCTCACTCGATCTTGTTTTGTGTCAGTCTAATTGTTGTGAACGTGGGTTCACAAGTATTTGTTCTGTCATGTCTTGCCTACTGATATCACCCTCAAGAAACAAGATGTGATATGGGGCACCGTCTATTTAATGTATGAATATTGAAGATGGATCAAGAAAATGAAAAAATGAAAATGAAGGTTGAATAAAATGAAATGGAAACCTTGAAAATTTTCAAAATGTTCAAGTGTTCCATTTCAAGATTCTTGCTTTCTTGTAGATATTAGGTCAATATTTTAACTTTGTTCATAAATTTTCAAGCCAAAATTCCCTAATTACCCTTCATGATTCTGATTTTGGTACACAAGATTGTCCTATTCTCCTATTTTGAAGTGTATCTCACATGTATGACTTTCAAGCTGAAAATTACCTAATTGCCCTTCTGATTCCGGTCCACAAGATTGCTCTATTATCTTACTTTGAAGGGTATTTTACATATTTGACCACCAGTTGCACACTTGAAAGTCTTTAGGATATATATGGTTTCAAAGATATTCATGGAAACAGCCGCTCTGTTCTTTTTGGGGAGAAGTCATGTTTGCATACATCTGTTGGGTTTAATCAACTAGTCTTAACCTCTTGCGGTTGCATTATTTGTAACAGTGGCCAACGGTGCACGGCAGTTAAAGTCGTGTTAGTGATGGAATCCGTAGCCAATACCCTTGTGACAAAAGTCAATGAAAAGGTCGGAAAGTTAAGCGTGGGTCCACCTGAGAACGACTGTGACATCACTCCTGTAGTGACGGAATCATCTGCTAACTATATAGAAAGTTTGGTTATGGATGCCAAGAAAAAAGGAGCGACGTTTTATCAAGAGTACAAGAGAGAAGGCAACCTCATATGGCCTCTTTTGCTTGATAACGTAAAGCCGGAGATGAGAATAGCGTGGGAAGAGCCGTTTGGACCTGTGTTGCCCGTTATAAGGATCAGTAAGGCTGAAGAAGGGATTCACCATTGTAATGCAAGCAATTTTGGGCTTCAGGTACCCTTGTTCCACCAAACAGCCTTTGGTTATATGACCTTCTATCAGTGTTTTTAAAATCTATGATCTTCTGATAGGTTTGAGAATAACATTGATTAAATGACCATGTTCCTTCCTTTGGACAACCCCGTTTGACCTTTGAGGTAAAAAAATGTTTTTTTTTAATTCCAAAAAGATGCCAACTTTTTAGGCCACAAGGGTTGTAGCGTAGTGGTTGAGTCCCTGGGGTGTGTGGTGGAATATCGCATTTGTTCAGGATTCATTTCTAGACGTACAGAATGGTTGTGGCCACCGAGTTTAGTAGGTTTGATTTCTTGGGGTCACAATTTGTTGGGATTAATCTTGACATAGGACATCTTTCCAGGAAAAAAAAGATGCCACTTTTTTAAGCCACAAAGGTTGTGGCGTGGATGTGGAATATCCATTTGTTCAGGGTTCGTTCGTAGATGTACACAACAGTTGTGGCCACTAAGTTTATCAAGGTTGATTTCTTGCATTCACAATTTGCTGGGATTAGTCTGGGCATAGCCTGCGACACCCTTCCAAAAAAAAGCCACTTTTTTCAGCCTTTAAGAAATCTTGATGACAATGTGTGAGTTCATGATATACGTGTTTATTTGAAAATGCTAATCTTCGGTTTTTAACAAAATTTTGGAAGTTCTTGAAGTATGATACTTTTCTTTTTGGCTAGTAAAGAAAGATGGGTGCCCGAAGACCAAAACGGGGAATTAAACAAAAACGAGATTTAAACGAACGGAGTTAATCGTTAGTAACTAAAAGTTTCTAAATTTGTTGTTGTACAGGGTTGCATCTTTACAAAAGATATCAACAAAGCAATGTTGATAAGTGATGCAATGGAAACTGGTACTGTGCAGATAAACTCGGCCCCGGCTCGGGGACCCGACCATTTCCCGTTTCAGGTTCGTATATTTTTTCACTGTCATCGTGTCTCTTGAGAACCCTTTTGGCCGTATATCAAATTTCTGAAAGAATATTTTTCTGGACAGGGTTTGAGAGACAGCGGAATTGGTTCTCAAGGAGTAACGAGCAGTATCAACATGATGACGAAGATCAAGAGTATGGTGATCAACTTGCCCGCCCCTTCGTACGCGATGGGCTAGTGAAATAGGAAAGGCTTTGTAGTAGGTCGTGTGTTTGTTGTATATAGCGTGTATGATAGTTTCCGTTGATTTGGTTTTCTCGTTAAGTTGGATATTATGATATGACGTGGTATCAGGGTTAAATAACGACGTCAATCCGCAAATTAGGAAGTAGAGTCAAACCTATGAGTTGCGGACATCCGTGATCTAATAATATCAAAATGAGGGGCTGTTTGGCGGTTGTTGAATGGTTTGGTGCAGGATGATTAAGCGGTCTAAATGATTAAGATGCTTTTATGATATATGCATACTGAAATATGGTTGTTTGGTAATTGGTCATAATGAAATTTGGGCGTTGAATAGTTAGGGGAGGCCTAAGATACAAAATCATTCAGAAGGTTTTAGAACCATTAAGGGATAGATTTTTTATTTATCAAATAAGATTCACCTCTTAGTGATTCAGATGTTGTCTTTTAAATAGAACAAACAACCTTTGAGACTTTGTAGATTTCCAATATAAAAAACTTTTTTGGGGGTTTTTGGTATTTATCTAACTATGAGGACTATTTGGCAAATAAAGCAACAAAGTTTTGGGACCTTTTGTTTTACTTCATTTTAATTTTGGTCGAGAGTCAATAACTAAACGAGATTGACGTGTATTTGTTTTTTTTTTGAATTTTGTATGACGATTTTTTTTTCAATTATAGAGAAATATTTTTATTTATTTTAAAATTAAAGTAGAATGAAAAAATAAAGGTATGCTTTACGCCATGGGTATCAAGTGAGTAGGCTGGGTGGGTTCATCCCAGCGGGTTGTTGGGGTTGGGCGGGCTCCGGTACGCCTGCCGGCGGGCTGCAACTTGGGGCGGTGTCTCCACACCGACCCGCTCTCTCCCTCTCTCACATTCTATTTTTTTTATTGTATTTGGTATTTGGTTTGAGAGGGTTCGGGTACTAACAGGGAGGGTTCCAGATGGCTTATCATGGGTTTATGGAAAAGTTAATGTGACGCTGATGTGGCAGTGCGGTTGGAAGGGTTGGGAGGGTTCTGCTACGCATAGCCTTAGAAAGCTAACATTTATTACGATGAAATAAACTAAGATAGAAATGTGTGTATTTATTCTTGAAGAATGAAGTCATTTCAAAAGAAATTATAATTACTTCATAAATTACACTTTTTGATGGGTTATTTTGAAGAGATATATGTGAACTAATTGGTAAGATACAAACTCACAGTTGTTATATGAAATCTTCATACTAAATAAGACAATTATAAAACTACATATGAGGTGATGAAACCATGACCATGTGTATCAAGAGTAGAATGCTCCATGTAGAAATGTTTGGCATAAATGCATGATAGGGTGCTTTGTTTTCATCTTGAACGCAAAATGCATGAAACACTCGGTTATTGAGAGCCATATCGTATCTATCTAGCCATATGCACAACTCGAGTGACACTTAAAGTTAGTATTTTGTTTTAAATATATGCTAAAGATGCACCACATGTCCTTTGGATAAGTCCATCTAAGGTGATGTTAAAACGGGGTTTTTCTGGTCTTGAAAATTGGACGTACATGAGTCCTTTTGTTTTGGTCATGTTATGATGATAATATTTGTTGCACAATATGTTAGGTTTGTTGTTGGATATGCCTTTGTATTAATGAGATAAACATTTACGCACAATATCTTGCGTGTATTCTCTATCTTGCTTAAATTGATTTTGACACATATTAGGTTTTGGAATTTGATTTGTTACAACGATGTACACATTGAATGTGCATGTAAGTATTTTGTTTTATACGTTACGTGACTATTTGTGTCTTTTCTGAACTTTTTTTATGTTGGTCAAAAGGTGTGGCTCTAAAAAATTTAGACTCCACAAATCCAAGTACCAATGTGTATCAAAACGAAACTTCGCATTTTTCGATGTAAATGGTGTGGAAACAATATTAAGTTTTAATTCTTTTATGCCATATTAAAATGTCTGCAAAAATTTGTGTTGACCTCTGTATTTGTTTTGTGTTTTTTCCTCTGTTTTATATATCTAGGAACCCTTGTGCTTAAATATTTATATTTACATCGTGTGTTGCTTGTTCCATCTTAGATTTACCATTATCTGTAACGCGTATGTTAGCTTACATCTTCTTTATCATCATGTATCTTAATTTTATTCTTAATTTATGTAATTGGAAGTTTTAGGGATTTGGTCAAAATCTTGTTGTATGTGAAACGTACTTTATACATACGATGTTCTATTTCTTGTGTAATATTACAAATTGATATTTGATTGGTAATTTACTCATTATCGCCATATTGTTGTGGAACATATGTATTGTATGCACTGCATTGCTCCATGAACATTAAGATTGTGTCACATATATATATTGGCATATTGCCATTATATATTCTGCTTTTGAAATGATTAAGACTTAATATCTTCATGTTTATGGTATGCATTTTATGGCATCTTTATGATTGAAAGCTATTTAGCGTCAACTTTTTCTTTGCTATTACTTTAGTTTTATTCTATGCATATATGTTTATGCCTTATTTTGTTATCGCAGACTTCTTATGTGAGGAATTTATGTCACATTAACAATCGTTGCTCTTGATCTTAATTAGGACATTATATTTTCTATATGTGCTTCACCGTTATTCTTATACTAATTCCTTGAAACATGAACATTATGTATGTAGCACTCGAATTTTACCCGCTCTTTTTCCTTGATTTGTTTTGTTTTAATACTAAAAATAGGTTTTAATGAAGTTTGGACTTGGTAGAACGTCGGAGGAAAGTCTCACGAGAGAAGTTGAGAAGCGAGTAAGAAATAGAGACCCTAGAGATTTATACGGCTTGCCCCGCGACCTAAAGTGGCATGGGAAGCCATTTAACCCTCTGTGTTCGAGCTTCTTTGGCACGCACGACTTATGCCTTGACCTGAAGTCGTGGGCAAGGTCGTGCAACTTATGAGACCTACACATAAGCCTCACTTTTGACCATTTCCCCCAATTCTCATCTTCAACCTTATCTTCTTTGTTCTCCCTCTTTCCTATCTCATTAATTACAAAGCTAGAAGCAATTACTTCACCTCACCAAGTCATTTAAGTGTTTCAATGACCAACCAAGCTAAGGATTCAACCAAGGATCAATCATCAACTTCTAAGTTTTTAGATTTACTTCCCTTAAACCTAAGGGGTGAATTTAAATGCTTTCTTAAAAGTAGATACACATCATAATATGCTACTTGCTATTTATTTCACCTTTTGGTAAACACACTTTTACAATATCAAATGTGCATTCATCCTCGTGTTAAATCTTTGAGTTTTATGACCAAAATGTTTGTTCTAACACATTAGGGACTTTCTTATGCTTAAATGTGTGAAATATTATGTTCTCTAGTCGTTTCAAGAAAACATACATCTTTTAGGTTTTAGCCTAACTTGGAGATTTGGTGTTCATAAATTGCGTGATAGTCATGAATGGTCTAATCTTCATTAATATGATCCTTATTACATGGAATGTACTTTTATGGTTAAAATCCACCTTTTATGGTGATGTAAGAGCATCCATAGTGGTGGAACCTCTAAAAACCTCACTTAGCATTATTTTTTTTGCCACATCATTGTCAACTTAATATAGGGGTGTAAGTGAACCGAGTTGCTCGTGGGCTACTTGAGATGGAGCTCGACTTAAACGAGCTCGAGCCGAGCTTGAGCTTCATTTTAAGTTCATTTAATAAATGAGTTGGAGCTCGAGCCTTTATGATTAAGCTGACGAACCTAAATGAGCCTCGGTTAATATATAATATATATATATATATATCATATATTAAAAAATAAATNTATAGGTAAACGAGTCGAGCTCGAGATTTTTACATAAGGCTCGAAACGAGTCGAACTAGAGCTCGAGCTCGGCTCAGCTCGTCTACACCCCTACCTCAATAAAACTTCACAGTAGAAGTTTTTACAAAAACCTCACTTTTCTTTTCTTATTTATGATATAATTTTTATTTATAACCTATTAAATAGATTTAATATATACATTAAAAAATTCAAATATAATTTATTTACTTTCACTTTATATTAATTTTAAAATTTTCATTTTATATATTTTGTTAACAAAAAAACAATAAAACATAAATATAATTTTATACTACAATTACAAAAAGTGCAACATTGCAAAAATATTAATCTTTAAAAAATACGAGTAAATAATTTATAGTAATATAGATTACTCATAATCTCGATTCGACCAAATTTGAATAAAAGTTTACAAGAAAAAAAATATTTTATAATAATCTTTTTTTTTATTAAATATAGGGGTTAAACCCTGTGAAAACCACAAATTTCCTAAAAACCTGTGAGAATTTAATAAATTGTTTTCACATATATTTGTGTTCATATAGGGATAGTTTAACATGAATTGGTTTCACCATATGAATCAAATTTTCGTATATTTTTCGATTTACTATATGAATCTATTTTTTTCCGTATACCAACTCACCATATGAAAACAAATATATGTGAAACAATAATTAAAATTATAGTATTTGATGAAAAAAACCATGTAAAAAAATATTTGTATGTAGGTTATCACATGTTTGCAAGAAATTTTTGGTTTTTATTTGATTACTGTCTTTTTATATATATATATATAGAGAGAGAGAGAGAGAGAGAGAGAGTCAAGTTCATTTAGAAACCAAA
>LUCG01303515.1:0-13277 GCA_001633085.1 Carthamus tinctorius
ATCTACATATTACTAAAAAGTTACTTGCGCTACCGCGCAACGCGCGGTTCTGACACTAGTTTTCATATGAAACACACGCTCTAAGATAGAAGTACTACTCCCGTGGTGTAGTAGTACTAGAGTTTTTTCATGGACGATACGGCCCAACGATTGGCTACACCCGGACCGTCTGACCTGTTAGAAAAAGGGGTTCGACAACAATCTTAAAATATGGGAGGGATTAGATGAGATAGTTCAAAATGGTAGGGTATGGACAACCATTTTAAGTGTAATTTTCCAGGCTCGTTGGCAAGCCCGACCTATTTATACGGGTATGGATAAACTCTCAAGCCCACAAGATAGGCTTAAGTTTGCTATATTAGACTTGTTTCTTAAAAAATAGAGTAAGTTATAGTTTTGGTCATAAAATGTGTCAAAAGATTACGAATTTGGTTCTTTAACTTCATTTATTACATAATAATCCTCTAGGTATGCAATTTGTTACGAAATTCGCCCCTCGAGCTAACGACCATCTAATTTATCTGTTAAGTAAAAGAGCATTATTATCTTCTGTTCTTTTTCTACCCTTTTAACTGATTTTTTTAAATCTTCATCTTCTTCCTTTGAAGATCAAGAAATCCTCTGAAGATCGTCTCTAAATCAAACAACAAATCAGAATTCAAAATTAAACCATCAAATCAAAATTCAAAATATGAAACCAAAAAATCTAAACCTAATTCAAAAACTCTACATGGAAAATCAAATTAGTGGAAGTTGACCGGACTTGAGAGAGAACAAATCGACGAACCAAACTAGTAACGAAATATACAGAGATAAGATCGACATAAGTTAACCATATCTAAGCGTTGGACTGCGACAAGGGGGGACCATGAAATAAGTTCTAGATGGTCGATGGTTTCAACTGGTTGTCGTGAAGCAACAGACCGGTTTGGACAAATATCGTCTCTGTTGAAATTGATTCTCTATTTGTTGCAAATAGAGATCCTGTCTCGTCATATATGGAGCATATCTCGTTTGGTTCCCTATTGCAGCAAGAAAAAGGAATACGTATGGGATGCAACATAAGAGTATATCATGGTCACGATTGTAGAAAAGGTCACACCGGTAGAGAAGTCAGATGCACGAGGCGGTGTTGGAGATGACAGAGATATAACCAGGGAAGAAGAAAGAAGGTTTGGAGATAGAGGCGCCAAAAACCATGTTGTGGTTTTAATTTTAGGTTGAAAGTTGATTTAGATTTTAGGGTTAGTCTTGAGAAGATGAAGATTATCCTTGGTTCTTCATAGTTATGGTTAATGTTCCAAAACTTGAAAAATTTATGAATATTAAGTCCTCATGGTTTGTCATTTTATTATGACGTTTTAAGTTTATTAATTTTGGGTTATTTTAGTCTTGTTACCCTTTTCTTTCTTTTCTTTTTTTATTATAATCAAGTACATGTATTGAAACTCTAGACCCTTTATGAATAAAAAAGAACACATACCCAAATAATTATACATTCTAATTAATATAAATCTAACTTAAGATCATAAACATAAATCTAGAATATATGTACATGAGAGGGAGATTGAGGAGAGTGTGTATAATACTCTTCTTTATCAATACCATCGACACCCCATCCTCCTCTCCCCCGTCCATTCACCAACGAATAGCCTAAACCTAAACTGCCTCCTCCCTCCTCTCCTGTTCATCTCCTCCAACCGTTGCTATTGTAGAGAGCATTGTTGCTAATTGGAGTTCAAAAAAGTTGTCAGTTTGCTTAGATGGTTGAACCAAGTCAAACGGGATCGTTTTTTGTGGTTTGAACGGTCTTGTCCGGTTTGAAAAATAGACAAACCACTTGGTCTTGGCTTGTTTGTGGTTTGAATGTTATTTTGAGCATTTTTGACCTAACCAACCGCCAAAATACACATATATTAATTACATTTAGTTGTCATGTTGTATACTAGCTCAGTTAAAAAAGTCTGTTGAAGAAATTAAGGGTGCGTTTGGCTGCGAAAAACTGTTTTCATTTTCTAGAAAACGTTTTTAGAAAAAATGAAGTTGAATTTTCATTTTCAGTTTTCTATGAAAATTTTAGATTTGGTTGAAAATTAGAAAAAAACGTTTAGAAAATTTTGGAAAATTACTAAAATTAGTTTTCCAATTTACATATACGTTAGAAAACAGAAAATTTTCATTTTCTTGAAGAACTTTTTAAAACTGAATGAACCAAACGTATTTTCTAAATTGTCATTTTCCTTGAAAATATTTATTGAAAAACTGAAAATTTTTCACAACCGAACGCACCCTAAGTTTTTAGTTTTCACTTTTGAATTGTCTATTATTCCAACTACTTTTTGTTGACGTGCTTAACATTTTTTTTGAACTTGCTCAATATTTATTTATCTTTATTTTTTAATATTTTCGTATAACATTTTTTAAATCTGTTACTTTGGTGGAAAATTTTGGTTGGAGATAGACTATATACTTATTAAAATTTAAAGCTTATAATAGGCCAAAACTGCATTAACTAGTTAAACGAGACCAATTTTGTAGTCTGACTTGACCGATTTGGTTACCTGCTACCAAACCACCTGGCTTGGAAAACTTTGGAACGTCCAACGCAGTTTGGTTTATAGTTCAAGGTTAAACCGTTGAAATCGGACTACAAACATCCCTAAACGATCATTTAAAAGAATTAGTCCCAAAACAAAAAAACGACTTTTACATAAGTCAACCCACTTTAACTTTCTACCAGGTCAAACCACAATTTTGTGGACATTTGATCCACCTTAAGAATGCATCCATTAAAAAAAATACACTAAAAAGCTATTTACCAAATTCTTACCAGGTAAACACTTATCAAGTACGGTAAATATGCAATGACCAATAATTTACCCGGTAAAACATGTCGCAAGGACCAAGGACCTTATCTTATATGTGAACTTTTGCCGGATAAGCTCTTACCAAGTAAAAGACATTCACCACAATCCATCTTGATAGCTGAAGATGTTATCCGGCAAAATAAATGAAAGTGAGTACTTCTCTCCATAAGGCCGTGCGTACCAATGCCCTAGGCTCGGCGGGTTGGGCAGCTTGGGCGGGTACCGCTACATGCTCAGCGGGCTTCGCGGCATGGGGCTGTAGCGAGTGTGGCCACACCGCCTACCCGCTGTCTCCCTCCCTCACATTCTCTTTTTTTTTTCCTTTTTTTATTGTATTGAGTATTTGGTTTGGGAGGGTTCGGGTACTAAATAGAGAGAGTTTCAGAGGACTTATTATGGATGTATGGAAAAGCTGATGTGACGCTAACGTGGAAGTGAGGTTGAGAGGGTTTTCTTATGCACCCTTGTTTCATATAAATCGAGTGTAATAAGATTGGTGAAATTAACAAGGAGGCGCGGGCCCCAAAAACCCTAATAATTCTGCCCTCATCTCTGATTGTACCCCGTGGACTCGTAATCTTTTTCTCTCTCCGACCCACTTCTCGCGCTCATCTCTCTCTCTCTCTCTCTCTCTACGCAGACAAGACTTGGTAAACTGCCCAGAAATATCGAGGAAACTTCCTCTTCTTCCCTACACAACCCATTTCCTAATTTAAATCTTTTTTATTTCTAAACCAGAAATCTTTCTATCCATCACTGAGTTGTATGATTCTGCTCCTATTCAACATCCAAGATTTCACACCTTGTTCAACATCTATTCTTGTACGACTTTCTTTTCATTATTATATTACTTAATTTCTGTTTCTTTGTTAAAGTCGTTTCTATCAAGATTTTCTGCATCATCATCATCATCTTTCTTGTATGTTTATGTTTCTTACTTACTTGTTACTTAATCTTGTTTTAGAAGTTTGAATTTGATTTGGGTGTTGTTGATTTGGGGGTAATTTTGTTGCTTTTTGTTTCTTGACTTCATAAATGGAAGTGGGGTGGTTTTCTAAGTTTGGATTTGAATTCCAACTTGAAAATTGCAAGTCTTTTATGTTGGTTGTTTGATTGAGAGTTATGGAGATTGATCTTGTTTGATGGAATACAAGTATAGGACATACAGTTTGTTCTGGAAGGTTCTTAGATCCTAGTTTAGTTTAATACTTAGTAGAAAAAGATTAATCTTTTTGTGAAGAATATGAAACCTTTTTGCTGTAGCCTCTTTATATGTTTGTAACTTTAAAAGAAACTTGTAAATATGAACACTTTTTGTTGATACTGCCATTGATGCTAATGTATTTGGCAATTATGACTTTAACCATTAGTTTCTTGTGATATAGATTGATTGGCTGAGTATTGTGGCTTGTATGCTATATGTTTTATGAAGTATTATGTAGTAAGCCCAACTATAAGTTTGATTATTTGAACCACAAGGGTTGTGGCTTAGTGGCTTTGGGTGTGGTGGAATATCCCATCTGCCCAGGGTTCAATTCCAGGCATTCACAACAATCGTGGCCACTGAGTTTACCAGGGGCTGATTGCTTACAGTTACAATTTGCCAGATTAGTTTAGGCATAGTCTGAGACACCCTTCCAAAAAAAAGTTTGATTAAAATAAGGGTACTTGCTTTTAGATCTTTAGTCTTTTCAGTTGTCTTGCCAAATTGAATCTTTGCCACCACCTCACCACCATCACCATCTCTATAGTCGTTGACTTTCTCATTTCGTCCTTCCATCCGTAGATTGACATAAAACATATGAATCTGTAATCGTTTGATTCATGGGTAAGAAGGAAAAAGTAGCAAATCATCATTTTTTTGCCTGAGCAAAGTACATAAAAAGCCATCTATTAATGTGTATAATACGCTCTATATGTTATATGTACCACTTGCCTTTAGATTCATCATATAAATTGTAAATGATGCATTCGTATTTATATGCCATATTTGTGATCTAAATGGGATTGTATATCTCTTTAGGGGTCTAATTATTTATGGAGTTGAAGACACCTGAGTATTTAACGAGAGTTGAGAGGCTGCTGCTGCAATTTGGGCTCTTTTAACAAATAATCTATAACAATGAATCGTCCACCTGAGAAGTTCGTGAGGTTAGCTCTTATTTAGGGTGTTCCATTGGAAGTATTAATCTATCTTAATTATATTAAGACCATGCTCTGCTGTGTATTACTATACGATATTTGATATTTTTAATCTGACCAGGTTTCAGGATGTGAAATCCGAAAACAGCAATGGGCAATACTCTACAAGTAACGGAGGTTCTTCACAGAGATTTAGAACAACTTTAGGTTCGGTTTCCAGTATGTTCCGGAAAAGCTTGGAACATGGTTCTGGAGGGATTAGAAGCTTGAAACGATCAATGGAATCCCGTTCTTTAAACATGATTATGAGTAGAGGCCTTGATTCTTGGAAGAAAACGCTAAACCCACAAGGGAAATTTCTTCAAAAGTGGAACAAAATATTCGTGTTGTCGTGTGTGATTGCTGTTTCTGTGGACCCGTTATTCTTTTATATTCCGATAGTTAAAGATGACAAGAAGTGTCTTGATTTGGACAAGAAGTTGCAGATCACAGCTAGTGTTTTGCGTTCGTTTACTGATATCTTTTACATAGTTCATATCATCTTTCAGTTTCGTACTGGCTTTATAGCTCCTTCTTCTCGAGTATTTGGTAGGGGTGTTCTAGTTGAGGATGCTTGGGAGATTGCTAAGAGATATATGTCTTCCTACTTTTTAGTTGACATTCTTGCGGTTCTTCCATTGCCACAGGTGATAACCAAATTTAGTTGAATTTATGCTTTACAAGTTCATGCTTTATGCTTAATTACTCCCTATATCCAAAGTAAATGTGCAATGGCGGTTCAGCACATAGTTTGATCTAATTGTTTAACTGTCAGGGGCTGTTTGGTTGGTTTTCCATTAAGTCCTATATGGATTAATCTATCTATATAAATTGAGAAGCTTGTTGTTTGGGTGAGTTTTTTCATAGATGGAAGGAGCTTGATTTTTTTAATTGAGAGGGGCTGGTTTGGAAAAACATGGCTTTCTGCATAAAGCTCTCCCCTAAAAGCTTCTTGAATAAGCCACTTTCTATATCATCAAGCCACCATCAAACATTCATGTATAACTGACCAAATAAGCCGTGAGTCTCATTAAGATCATTAAGCTGCTAACAAACAGACCCTTAGTCAAATGGAGGAATCTTATTTTTTGAAACATGTAATATTTATATGGCAAATGACTCACACACCCTCACCTTTGGTGAGGTTTGAATGCTCTACTGTTAACGTGGATACTGCTAGGCCAAGGGCCTTTTTGTAAAATGGAGGAATCTTGATGACCCAACTCAATGCTTTCATTAGATTGTATTTAGATTGGGACTTTGGCAAAATAGGAAGTGTTTTTTGATTATTTGTTTCCTCCAGAATGTGAATCACCTAAATTCCACTGAATTGGTCTTCTTGTCTAATCTCAGGTTGTGATTTTGATCATCGTACCGAGGATGCAAGGGTCAAGATCTTTGAATACGAAAAACTTGTTGAAGTTTGTTGTTTTCTTCCAATACATCCCAAGGATGCTTCGAATCTATCCTCTGTATAAGGAAGTCACAAGAACTTCTGGCATACTTACTGAAACTGCATGGGCTGGAGCTGCTTTCAATCTCTTTCTTTATATGCTGGCTAGTCATGTAAGAGGTGGCATAAGTTGAGTTTGCATTTTTGGATTACATAATTATATCAATCAACTAGTGATTATAGATGAGTTTGTCTTAATGTTGTAGGTTCCTATTTTTTCTCTAGGAATTTTATGGAAGTCTTGTTTCATTACTTTATACGCATTACTCATGTTTATATGTTATATTATTGACGCTTTTTAAGCGTGTCTTATGATCTTTTATTGGTGTTAGGTATTCGGGGCCTTTTGGTACTTGTTTTCTATTGAACGAGAAACGACCTGCTGGCGACAGGCCTGTGGAAATATATCAGCATCGGGTATAAGTGGGACCACTCAGGGATGTGTCCGTTCTTCATTTTCTTGCGAGGATTCATCAGGTTCTGTGGAGTATTTGAATTTAAGATGCCCCATACAGGAATCAAACAACACTCCTTATGATTTTGGAATCTTTCTTCCTGCCCTTCAATCGGGTGTTGTGAACTCGACTGATTTTCCACAGAAGTTCTTTTACTGTTTCTGGTGGGGTCTGCAAAATCTAAGGTATGAATGACTAAATATATCAGTTTTTGGCTTTAGTTTTCCATCATGCATTTTTTGTCTTCTCTCTATTTAGTATAATGGTAGGTAGCCAATTCCCATATGTGATGCGGTTTTTTTGGTCAATTTTGCAGTTCTCTTGGTCAAAATCTTCAGACGAGCACCTTTGTGTGGGAAATTTGCTTTGCAGTGTTCATCTCTATAGCTGGTCTGGTTTTATTCTCATTTCTCATCGGGAATATGCAGGTTGGTAACTGATATCTCTTTCTATGCGTCGTGTAAATAACTAAATACTTGTGTGTGTGTGTGTGTATATAATGTCATTAAGATTATCGTTATGCTTTTAGCAGCTTATGCATGTTTTAGGTTGCATATGATTCTTGGGACCTACAAGGGTGTGCATAAGTCTGTTTGAAACTAACAATTTGGATCTGAATCATAGCTTATTGAAGGTTTATCTAACAATTGAGATCTAATCGTGCGAGTACAGACGTACCTGCAGTCCACGACCCTAAGATTGGAGGAGATGAGGGTGAAAAGACGAGATGCAGAGCAGTGGATGTCCCACCGTTTGCTTCCAGAGCCTCTTAAGGAGCGAATCAGGAGATATGAACAATATAAATGGCAGGAAACTAGAGGTGTTGATGAAGATAATTTGATCCGGAACCTCCCAAAGGACCTCAGAAGGGATATAAAACGCCATCTTTGTTTGCAACTGCTAAGGAGGGTGCGGTTTTTTCGTTTTTTTATTCTTTGCCTTGCATAAACTCGCTAAAACTAAGGATGAACTTCGAGGACCATTTTCCAGAACTGGTACCATGTACTTGGTCCGGTTTTTGGTTCCAAGTATTCAACAAAATCGGTATTAGGTACCCGGCATTTTCCCGAAAAAACCCGAAACCGAACCGGAATATTAAGAGACATTTTTAATTTTTTTTCTTAAAGTATGCATATCATCTCCAAAATAAACTAACCTTATCTTTTCCTAATCAAGATATATCATCTCCTAAACGACCCAAACATTCTCCATAAGTGGTCCTAGTACCCATTTTCCCATCCTGAAACCGAGACCGAACCGGTACATATGGTTCGGTTTTCGGTCCTACTTTTTAGTCCCAATAATTTTTTGGTACCAACTAGCTCGGTTTCAGTTCGGTACTGGTCTGGTCCTGATCTCATCCCTAATTAAAACCAAATGGAAACTAACCTTTTGGTTAAATGTCCTCCGTTTTAGGTGCCCATGTTCGAAAAGATGGATGACCAACTAATGGATGCATTATGTGACCGTCTGAAACCCGTCCTTTATACCGAGGATAGCTACATCGTGAGGGAAGGGGACCCGGTTGACGAGATGCTGTTTGTTATGCGAGGCAAATTGTTATCAGTTACAACCAACGGAGGTCGAACGGGCTTCTTTAACTCGGATTATCTGAAAGCAGGTGATTTTTGTGGTGAAGAGCTTCTTACTTGGGCTTTGGATCCACATACATCATCGAACCTCCCAATCTCGACTAGAACGGTTCAAGCGCTCGAAGAAGTTGAGGCATTTGCTCTGATGGCTGATGACCTGAAATTTGTAGCCTCTCAGTTCCGAAGACTTCACAGCAAGCAGCTACGCCATACTTTCAGGCTCTACTCGCAGCAATGGAGGACGTGGGCGGCTTGTTTCATTCAGGCGGCATGGCGGCGGCATTGTAGGAAGAAGTTGGAGGACTCGCTTCGTGAAGAAGAAGATCGGCTGCAAAATGCGTTAACTGGAGGCGGTGGGAGTTCGCCGAGTTTGGGTGCCACGATTTATGCATCGAGATTTGCGGCTAACGCGCTTCGTGCTTTGAGGCGAAATGGTGCGAGGAAAACGAGAATTCCTGAGAAATTACCACCATTGATGCTTCAGAAGCCAGCAGAGCCAGATTTCACTTCTGAAGATAAATGAAACTGAAACTCTTGTAGGAATTGTTTATATTATGTTGTACAAGGAGAGCATCTTATTTTGATTGCTGTAAAAGATACAAAATATCTAGTCAAATTATTGTTTAACATTTTATAATTGTAGATAAATTCGGAGTTTTTGACCTTCGGTCGTTAAACCAACAGCCTTTAATGGCATCAAACCAACAGCCATTAATGGCTTCGAAACATAAAGTTGCATAAAATGAGAGCGCCATCGTCGGGAATTCAGCATTTGCTGATATGATTTTCTTGTGGCCAATGTCACAAGAAAATGGTAATCGGCAGCCATGACATTTAATATTAAGGGCTGTTTAACAATTGCTGAATGGTTTGGTGTTAGATGATTAAGTGGTCAGAATGATTAAGAGACTCTTGTGATATAGTGCAAAATGAAATATGGTTGTTTGGTAATTGTTGAGGATGAAATCAGGGTGCTCATCCTTTTTTTCTACCAAACAAGATTTACCTCTTAGCGGTTTAGAGGCTATCTCTTAATGAAACTGTTAAGAGGTAAACATAATTCCAAACAACAAAAAACAGATTGACAGGTCAACTTAAAGCATCCAAATGAAGTTTATGGAAAGATACGTATAGTATAGATACAACCAAAGAAGATTAAAAGAGATGGTTGGATAACACAAGAGGTCTGACTTCTGGCTTCACCTTGGTAGAGCTGCTGTTCTTTAATATGGTATCTAAAGTGGCAATAGCTTCCAAAATATGCTTCCCTTTGTTCAACATTATGCAACTTGCCCTGTAAACAAGATTGAATATGACTTAGGGCCTGTTTGTTAGCAATTTATTGAGCTTAATGGGACTTATAGCCTATTCAGTCAGCTATACATGACTGTTTGGCAATGACTTAATGATATAAAAAGTGATTTATTCAATACGCTTTTAGTCAGGAGCTTTATGCAGAAAGCCAAATTGTTTCAAAACCTGTCCCTCCAAATTAAAAACATGTTCCTTCCATCTATGAAAAAACGCTCCCAAAGAAAAATCTTTACAATCTATACAGACAAATTACTCCACACAAACAACTTTATCCATACAAGACTTAATGAAAAACCAACCAAACAACCTAGTTTTAGACCCATATACATTTTAATTTCTTTTAACATCATAATCACAAGAAGTTTGTTTTCTGACCTTTTAAAAGATAACGATAACACAAGATCGTATAACTGTATAAGAAATATTTTTGATACTGACCTTCGTCCACAAGCCACATCCGTTATCTCAGCTCTAGTGGGCACACCGGTCTTTACTAGTGACTCGAGTACTTGTGTTGCCCAAATAACTGGGACATGTGCTGCGCTACATATCGATAGAATTTCTTCTTGAATATCTGCCATCATCTCCCATCCACACTCGACCGCAAGATCTCCTCTAGCAATCATAACCCCGAAAGGGTTTGGTAGCTTCATGGTCTCTAAAAGCATCATAGGCAAATTTTGAACCCCATCTTTAGTTTCAATTTTCAAAACAATTCCCAAATGTTCAAGTTTCCTCTTCTCAAGTTCTTGTCTAAGCACAACAATATCATGAACATTTCGAACAAATGAAATCCCGACAATGTCAGCATTGGTACCAACAAAGTCAAGATCCATGATGTCTTTGGAAGTCAAGCCTTCATACTGAATTTTGCTTTCTGGAATGTTGATGGATTTCTCAGGGCCGAGTTTAGTACCTCGTGGACCAGCATAAGTAATGGAAACAACTATTTCTGAAATACTGGTCCCTTTGATAACACCCCATAGTTTTCCATCATCAAATGCGATAGGCTCTCCAGGTTTGACTGAATCAAAGAGATACCCAGAAGAACAAGTTATTCTAGGAGTGCCAACCATGGAAGAAGTCGACTTTGACTGTTCTTGTTCGTTTGAGCTATCTCGTGTTATAACTAGCAAGTCTCCAACTTTTAATCTAACAAATGATTCTGTGGGAGGAACATCCACCACGAATCCAATTGACGACTTTTTCTTGTTCCCCTTGATATACAATTCTGTACCAGTCTGAACATAAGAAGTTTTTGTACAATCGGCCGTGAATCCAACACCAGTAAAGACAGGGAATTTCTTTGAAATCTTAAGCGACCTCTGTTTCCCTCTGGCATCGCTGAATGTAATAGTATCACCAACTTCCAGCTTTGCGAGAAACTCTTGGCTGTCCACATATAGGACTGCATCAGGAGATACATGAGCAGGTGGCTGACCGGCTCCTTCTAGAGCCAGCCAAACCTGGGCAGAGTTGACCACATTTCCAATGGCGTTCTTTTTAGGAGATATTTTCATGACACATGGTCCTGCTTTCATCCTACCAGTTCTTAGCTTTGGTCCAGCCAAATCCATGAGAATCCGACATGGTTTCTCCAGCATTTGGGAGTTTACTTTCACTCTTCTGATTATCTCACTCCAAATACTTGGATCACCATGAGCACAGTTGATACGGATGATTGTGGCACCTGTCTTAATAATATCATTAATAAATGTTTCATTGGCTATGGCTTCTTCACCAACTGTGACCATGATATGGGTTCTTTCATCTTGAGGTGGACCAATCAGAAAGTCCCGGTTAGAATTTGCCGTTTTTGTCATCATACCAATTGTGAACTTACTGTTGGTAGATTTGTTGGAACTTTTATCCTTTGCTATACCTTTAAGTTTAACTCTCTCATCACCATCTAAAGAGGTGGATTTTAGGTTTTCCAACATCTGGATTCCTGCAGAAAGGCTTGCAATGACATATGGATTGATTGTTTCCAAGTTTAGAAGGCCTACTGAAGAGAGGTCATCTTTTAGCTGGTCAACATCAAGGCTTCTGAGAGCTAAATAATGTATTAAGTTTGCAGCACTCGTAGCATGTCGTCTGCAGATACAGGAACAAAAGGCAAGTACTATGAGTGTTAACTGCAGATTATACGTTCCAATTCCTAATTTCCTAAATCACGGCGTTATTGCATGTTATAGTTATAAAAGAAAGCAACGGTTAATAGTTGGCCATTTTATCAAAATTTATGCAACAAACCTTCCTTCTTTCACTACATTGTTTCGGATTTCACTTGACCCGATCAAAATATACACAATGGCATGCAACAACAGAATTTATGAATGAAGGTGGCATGATAAAGCAAAATAGACAAATTTACCTGTGACACAATTTAAGTCTAGAAGCATTCCACTGTTCCATTGCTAAAGCATGCATGTGAACAGCCTTCAGTTTATCTAGAAGATTTCCCTGGTTTTCCAGGACTTGAGCATTCTGTAAGTGATCTTCACTCGAGTATAATGAAGAAGCAACAATTTCCTTCACTGGATCATTAGAGTTCCTACCATTCTTTGAAACTATCAGTGATTGATCATCAGCGTAGGCACCTACAATGCTTTCAGGTTCATCGTTTCCATTTCGAATAGCAGAGACAACAGAGGTCAATGGAAGTACTGGGTTTCGTCTTCTTTGAGCCTGGACAATTTTACCGCTGGAAACCAATATTTTGGCATCAAGTCCAGACGACATGTACAGAGGTTTGTCATGTAAGTTTGAGGATGCCGACACCGCTGCTTCAAAATTTTGCCCCCCCAAAAAAGCCTGTTAGTTGGCAAAAAGATGAAATTTTGCTTTTGTAAACAAACAATATATATTTCTCATTTAACTTTTTTCGAAAATTAGTATAAATTTGAGTACCCATAAGCATTAAGCTTAAGAGGCTACTTACATAATTTGAAGCTGCACCGAACATGTTTCAGCAAAGGTGAGGGACTATCCAACCTGCTGATAACAGTAACTGAGGCTATCATTTCAATAGAGAAGGAAGAAGAAATTTGGTTGGATAGGAGAAGGCATAAATGTGCAGGAGGAGATGAGATACAAATGATTTGTGGATTATGTAGAAAACTTTGTAAAGAGTTTTACATCAACAACTGTTCAAATAGAGTGCCATTTATAATAGAAATCCCACATTGAACAACATATAAAACCATTTCCACCATACTTAAATTAGAATTCAGAAGTGTTTGGTCCTTGACTGTTGGGAGAATCATGAACCTACACAAATCCTTAACTTCATATATATATAGAGAGAGAGAGGAAAGTTCAAATGTGAACCACTTTTTTTTTGTTGTGAACATGAGGACAGCCGAGAGCGCAACACGTGGCGGAGACTAGTCAATAAAGGCGGCTTTGAGCGTGG
>LUCG01303536.1:0-13746 GCA_001633085.1 Carthamus tinctorius
TATATATAGGTGGAGGTTCAAACGAGAACACTCCTTATTTGCAAGAATGCGAGAACGGTTGTGACCCTCAAAATTATATCCCAATAATCTCCTAGTTCAGGTATATATCATAACGTCGTGATATCACCGTGATATCTCAGTGATAACAGCGTGATATCGCCGTGATATGGCCTTGATATCGGCGTGATATCGTCGTGATAACGCCATGATATGGCCGTGATATCGGCGTGATAACGCCGCGATATCACGGTGATATCGTCGTGATAACGCCGCGATATCACGGTGATATCGTCTTGATAACGCCGCGATATCACGGTGATATCGTCTTGATAACACCGCGATATCACGGTGATATCGTCGTGATATCTCGGTGATATTGTCGTGATATCGGCATGATAACGATGTGATATCAGAGTGATAACGCCGTGATATCGTTGAATTGAACATGGGAACACACATTCATCATCATCATCGAGAGCTTCAAGTGACTGGTGAGGTTGCTCTGGACGTTTTCTTTATTTGTATCTTGTAGAAATCTGGACAAGTGTTTTTGCTTCTAGTGTTTAGGGGCTTCAATAATACAAAATTCGTGATATTGTGATATAACACAAAACACTAGGCCAACAAGTGTTCTCGCGTTTTCGCGAATAACAAAGGTTCTCGTTTGAACCCTTCCCTATATATATATATACACGAAAGTTCGACTGAAAACTCATTTTTTATTGCGAACATAAGGACATTTGAGAGTGCAACGCGTATTTCAGATGTATTATTCAGACTGATACGAATATATAATTCATATACGAATCAGGTCTACATGTAACTTATTGACAATTTGTTGCAAGATGTCATTACTATGAATCACTTATCAAATTTAGAGTAAATTACATCTTTCATATTCTATGATTAGGCACGGTCCCATCTTTTTTGAGAATTCAACAAAATGGCTGCGATTTTAAGGAGATTGCCTCATTTAACGAGTTGCTCCTTATAGTTGCACTTTTTTTAATGAGTTTGGTTCCTAAATAAATCAACCACATGTTTTGTTTCCCTTTGTTTTTTTAAGGAGATTGCCTCATTTAATGAGTTGATCCTTATAGTTGTATTTTTTAATGAGTTTGGTCCCTAAATAATCAAACCACATGTTTTGTTTCCCTATGGCTGCATTAACGACCCAACTCCCATGTAAAAATGCAAGCACAACATGATTCGCTGAATTTTCAGAAAAAGGGAAAATGACTGTTAAAAACATATATAACAATTAGACAAAACATGAAGTTTACTCGTAAAATTTGAATTTTGAAAAGAGCTCTTGCAAATACAACGATAAGCCAAACGAAATGTTTAAAGAAAAAAAACCAGGAACATCTCATGAAACTAAGATCAAAAATACATATTCTCTGCTCACCACAGATACAATTACCATTTCAACCTTTTAAGACCCTATGAAATCTAGCAGATTTCTCCATCCTCTCCAACCTCCCCATCTTCAAGCTCCTTATGACCACCATTCTTATCAACACAAACATCATGTGCATCTTTCTTGCGTCTTTTATGCTCGTCTGATTCAGGCGTATATGCATGCTGCAGTATAAAATAAAATTAAATAAATGTCAACGTTTCTATTTATGTTTGTTCCAAAAATAGATGGCTAAATTTCCAAATAAGACCCTTTAAGGTAGATAAATTGATTTAAGGGTGAGGTTGTTATTTGATAAACCCCATTGGGGCAGCCTACTGGTTAAGGCTTGGTGTTGGGGAAAAACCCACCCAAGTTCGAATCCAGGGGTGAGCAACCAGGGGCCACTGAGTATTAATCCCATGGGAGCATGCTTTAGCTCTCGGTAAAAATTACCAAGGATGTAGCCTGGGCAAACCCAGGCGAACCTTATAAAAAAAAAAAAAAAAGATGTGCGGCATTTATATTGTTGACACTTATTTTGGGATGGAAGGAAAATATATTATAGTACTCCCACCACCGTTCCTAGATAAATGTCAACACTGAAAAAGCAGATAGTTTAAAAAATGTACGATTGTTATACTCTTTTAAGGAAAATTGCATTAAAATGGAACCAAAGTTGATTCCTACTTTGCGGAACCAACTTTTAAGATTATCATTTTAGGGCCTGAACCAAACTTTCCATATATTTAAGGGTCTTCATTACCTATTCAGCAGGTAACAAGTTAACTCAAAATATTTGTGGCAAAAAACAAAAAATGTAAAAGCTTATATGGATACCAAAACATTCATGTCGTTTATTGAATTATTTTTTCTTGAATACTTCAAATTCTCTAGTCTCCACAAGATCAAAACAAACCCTAAACTGAAAACCTAAATCGTAAACTTTTGGTTCAAAATCCCTAATAAGGATACTTTGCAAAAAAAGATGCCACTAATCTTTACGAACAAATATTCATTACATGGAAAACTGGTGCAACTAACGTCGTCGCCTTAAGAAGGCGACCCAATGGTGAAATTTGTTGATGATGGTTACCTGGGTTGGATTATTTAGGCATCTAAACCAAAAGTTTTTGACTTAGTTTTTTATTAAGAGTTTCTAATTTAAGGTTTGATTAAGTTTTTTGATTCAAGAGTTTCAATATAGGTATTAGTTTTAGACTTGGGTTTTGATTCAGGATAGGTTTTAAGGTATGTTCTTGATTGGGAAGATGAAGGTTTAAAAATTAAAAAAACAATGTTAAATAACAAAAACATGGCAATTTTAGTCATGTGTCATCAATTTTTTTAAATTTTAAATATGACGTGGAATTTTAGTTTGCATTTACCTAAGTAAAGTAAACTCTTTAATATGTGGAAAGTTCGTTTTTGACCCAAAAATGATATTTTTGAAAGTTGGTTCCACAAAATAGGATCAACTCAAACTTGGTTCCATTTTGATGCAATTTTTCCTACTTTTTTTTTTTATTTTTTTGATAAGGTTCACCTGGGTTTGCCCAGGCTACATCCTTGGTAATTTTTACCGAGAGCTAAAGCATGCTCCCCTGGGATTAATACTCAGTGGCCCCTGGTTGCTCACCCCCGGATTCGAACTTGGGTGGGTTTTTCCCCAACACCAAGCCTTAACCAGTAGGCTGCCCCATTGGGGTTAATTTTTCCTACTTTTTAACTACCTATAAGAAATATAACCTTCAATAATAAAAGCAGCAACGGATATCTCAATCTCGTAAGTAAGGGTAGCATTGGAAAGTACCTTTCTCGACTTCCTATGGCCACTGCCATGTCGACGAGACTTTTTAGAGTCGTCTCTTTCATCCTTGTCGTAACTTCCATGGCGTCGATGATGCTTCCTCTCTGTATCTTTATGGCCATACCTTTCACCGACATCCACATCCACACTGTTTGGTGGTTCATCCTTGTTCTTTTCGTTTTTCTCCTTTTTCTCCTATAAACATACAAGCCGCCTCAATGGTGAAACACACATATAACCAACTTGAATGCAACCATTAAATACAGGCATCCTTTAACAACACCTTGCCTAATACTCCCTCGGTCCCGATAAAAAACATTGTCCACATTTCTATTTAATTTTCTCTCAAAATAGATGGTTATAAATCACTAAATGTGCAATTATGACAGCACAGATATTTAAGCGTGATGAGATGGAGAAATTCATCAAGGGTAAAATTGCCATTCAGTTTCTTAAGAAGACGTAATAATTACGTTTTTATTCAGTTTATTAAGACAGATAATATATTTCACAAGCGTATTTACAAATGAATGCTACTTACTTTTTCCAGTAAAGAAACAACATATTCCTCAAACGTCACCCGAGCAAAGCTCTCATCTCCAATCGATCTAAATTTACGTCAAGAAGAAAGAAAAGTTAGGAAGTTTATCGAAAATATATTAATTAGTAGTAAGCATGAGAAATGTCATTTAACATCATTACCTATATGCAGGGCTTTCTTCAAAAAGTTGCAAACACTCCTCCCATGTAGAGGATGCATTAACTTCCTGAGGAACAAACCAATCAAGTAATATAAAATGGGTATCCTAAAGCTCTTAGAGCGTCTCCAACAGATTCTCCAAAATGGAGATTTTTGACCTATTTTTCAGCTCCAAGCCTCCAACAGATCTCCAAAATCAAGAAAATATGGAAGAGAGCATAAAAATCTCTAAATTTGGAGAACTCCGTAAAATTAAATGCTGCGAAGGGAGGGAGGGAGGGAGGGAAATGGGTTTTTAATGTTCTTTTAAGGGTATCCTAAGCTATGCCGATAAACTCAGTGGCCACAGTTGTTATTGAAGCCTGTAGTCGACCCGTGGCAGATGGAATATTCCACCAATGTACTTCATCAACTAGATATTTGATACGATCACAGGAATCTCCACAGTTGTTATTGAAGAGTTCTAGGAGATTCCTGTGATCGTATCAAATATCTAGTTGATGAAGTAAATTGGGGTGTCAGATCTAATTCCTAGAATTCTTTAGATTAAGAGATTGTTCATATCCTTTAGTTATTTGAGACTGCTCCTATCCTTTCCTGACAAGCACTCTGGGAGGTTCAACAAGAGTAAAGCAGAAGAAAGGAAAATCCATTTTCAAGAGCCGATGTTAGATCTATAACCGATTATTGCACCTTCATTTGGGGAAATTGGGTAACTTGGAGAAGCAAGAAACAACAAGTAGTTGCTGGAACGGAGCAGTGCAAAGGTTCAATTCACGGCCATATGTTATGGGAGTTGTGAAGGAATTTGGGTTAAAAGGATGCATAGCAACCTGAGGCTTCTGAACAGAAACCAGTAAGGCAGCCATAGAAATTACAAAAATCCAGGTGCTTCATGATAAACGTAACACATGGAGATAGACTGACACCTTATTAGAGAGAAGACAGAGACAAGAGTACTTGAGCCTTCCTTCGTGCCATCGGAATTTCAGGTAGCCGATGTCCTTACCAAAGCTTTACCGAGGGGAAAGTTCGAGAAGATGATAAACAAGTTGGATACGATAAACCTCCATATATAGCTTGTAGTAGAGTAAAGATTTTCTGGACATCTCCATGATCGTACCAAAGATCTTGTGGATCAAGTAAACCGGGGTGTTATCCCTAAATCCCTAATTTCTACTATTCTCTAAATTAAGAGATTGTTCCTATCCTCTCCTTAGTTGAGAAAGATATGGAACGATTCTCCATCACTTGTATAAATATGGTGCTATTGTGTTTTGTGAATCAATAGCAAATATATCCAAACCTTTGAGGTTCAACTCTAACTCGTCGCATAACATTTCATATAAATTTATTTGATGGATATTAAATTATTGAGTATTTTAATAATATAATTAATGTTGAGATCTCCATAATGAAGAAACGTTTGAGTTAAACATAATTTTTTTAGAGATTTTAACTTTTGCTTTTCAATTTAGGGGAAATTATAGGGAATCCGTTGGAGGAGGGTGGCATACATGTAGCGTGCCATAAGCTTTAACCTTACGAGGCACTCATACCTTGATGGTGTACAGTAACTCTGTGAAATCTTTGGCAAGACGACGACGCCTTTTACCTTCCTTCTTCTCTTTCTCCTTTGCCCTCTCAAGTAGGTCTTCAAACACAAGCTGCAACAAAGCAAAGTATTAAAAAAAATGGCAGATGACTCGTTGCAGCTTGTCATAAATGCATATAAAAGAAAAGCTAAGGTAAACACACCCTCGTGTCAAATTAAAACCCTAAAACCTCGCACAATTCTTTAAGCCGCCTATCCCATCCCATTTGCATACCGAACACACCCTACGAGAACGTTTATTGGTTTCAATTGTAACCCTTACTAGTAATAAATGCATATAAAAGAAAAGCTAAGGCAAACAAACAAATTACACTTTTGCTTCATCGGTTTGTCAAAGTCCTCACTTTGCTCAAGAAGTTGGATCATTTACCGACTTTGTAACTATGGTGTATATCACTCATAATTGGATGAAGGATAATAAAACAAGTTCCCTTGTCATTTTGTTTTTGTTTCCTTCAGATTTCAAAGAAAAGATGTGTGATCATAACTACTGAGCTGTTATCCCTAAGTTTGAATCATTCATCATTTCATCTATCCTACAAGGAACTCATAAGTTTGTCAAAATGCAGGAATTCATAAGTTTGTCTAGAATATACCGACAATCCTTCTTATCTTTCATCCCCATTCCCACCTCATCATAGCTTTTGCATTTCAAACAGGCTCATCATCAGCACCGCTAGACCTACTCAGTCATGATTCAGCACCATCATTATTGTCTTATTAACCAACAAAAGAAGAGATTTTACAATCCCAAAGCCATTTGTTTATCTCATAACAGCTACTCAGTTGCATGAAATTGGTCAACCAACTTAACACTAAACATACTATCCCAACCAAACTCATTCAGAAAGAAAAACAATCAACACTGTCCATAAACCTTTTCACCATATATGGAGATGTTAGGAAGTGTTCTCCTATTAGCTTAAAACGGCTTCCCAGTGCATATTATGAAGCATTACAGTAGATTATGTACCCTAAAAGCCAATCTGCAACTGAAAGAAAACAATCATGTAGTTTCAGATATATTCTTAGCTCAGTTCAGATGTGAAACCCAAAGATAGTATACAAACTACAATTCACAAGATAACTAAACCAAGTTCCACGTTCGTATAGTACCTGGTTCCAAATGGATAATGACGGTGTTAAGTGTCAACCAAAACAGAAAAGGTTGGGTGCAAAAACATGCATGATTGGATAAAACCTGGTTCCAAATGAGTACAATATCTTGACTTTAGGTACCATTACTTTATAGTTAGGCTAGAAACAGAAGGGTATCAAGTCACAGGTAGAACAATGCTAAAATGATTATTATCAAAATATTCGATGTGGATTTTGGCCATGTATTTTGAAGTTTGAACTGACAATTAAAGAGTTCAACCTGCAAATTAATATCCGATATAGGTAGGGAGATGATGGCATCTTGAATAGCAGCCTTGAAATCTGTATATATCCATGTCGGTGCAACATTGACCTTTGAAGAGATATAAAAAATGTAGATCACAATCAAGAAACAATATAATTGGTTAAGATGGTATATCTACATCAAACCCACAATAAATTGAAATCATAACTAAAACCTACCTTGTTTGCCTTCATAGCATCTTTCACACGGGTCTTGTCATCATGATACTGTCAAGTAAATGGAAAAAAATATTTAGCTCCCAATAAAGCATTATGATATTGAGGTCTTAAGATCATTTGAAATCGGAGTTGGAAACACATGCAAAAGCCAAAAATAGGATATCCGTTCTGAAATACAGTAGACGACTCATAACACTGCTGAACTAGGTGATCTGTAAATCAACAAATCCACGTGTGTCCATCATTATAGCGTAGTGGAAATATTACTATGAATTGCATATAACCACCTAAGGCCTGACCACTCTTTATAGGAAGGGAGAGAACATTCACGTAATAGGAGAATAACAGATGTCCAGCCAGGAAACATAGTTGGATTCATATATTCAGTAAACTTGGATAGTTGGATGTTTTCTAAGAGATCACAGGGGATGAGGTTCCCTGGTCGAAAAGTTTTCCAGTGGAGGTTTATTGAAAATCCTAGCCTTATTGTGGGCCACCAGTTTGTTGACAACTCTAATAGACTAAAACAACATATAAAAGACTCGACACAAATTGCAAACAAAAAAAGAAGGATCAAGTGAGAGCACTACCCAAAATATGGACCAGTCGTAATTGGATACATATCAAGTTAAAAGGACTACTTTGTTATCAAATTACTTTCCCAGCTTCGACCTTGAAAATACAGTGCATAAAGAGACTAGATATTTTCCAATATGAACATATGGAAATTCAAAGCATCGGCCTTAAGCCCGTTTTTTCTGCATTGGTTATGACCAGGCAAGGGGCGCACACTGTTAGATGTCATTGTGTATGCTCTTTACGACTGGAATTGAGCTTATGATCTAGAGCAAGCTAAAACTCCATCTACAAGCTTAGGAGTACAAACGTGACAATAATATTAAGGAACTAAGAAAGTGTGACTAATAGCAAGTGGTGCATATAAAAGCAAGGGATGAAGACATACCCCCTCCCTCCTTGCTATAGAATAAATAAAATAATAAAATAAAGGAAAATGCATATATAGGCCACCCAACCTTTGCAAAAGTCTCATTTACTGCAACAAGAAAAATAGCCACCCAACTTTGCAATCAGCGTCATTTTACACCAAATCGGCCAAAACTATGCCAAATAATAGTAAAAACATGAAAGCTTTAGCCCAAGAAGGGAATCTTTTCATGACGCATGTGATGTATAAACGGAAGGACCAGTAAACTTGATTCCCTCACTGTCACACAAAAGGAAATTGCTTGTCCGGTGGTGTGGTTAGTCAATTTATGTCAACTTCTTATACAGGACATTGGAATGCCATCTTTGCATATTTAGGTATCTCAAAGGGTCTCAAGTAAGGGGATCTTGTATTCTCATCAAGAACGATATACAGTTGAAGCTTGCATATAGAGGAACCTGAAAAAATTGTCAAGGCTTTTCTAACATTGTTTGATCAAGTTTGTCCCATTACTAGAGGGGCCCATCTTTGTTAGTGGAATTTGGTATCCTGGAAGAACTAGATGGAATCAAATATATCTCCGTCCAGCGGTGACTTGGGTTATCGTGCCATAGCAAATGTTATATGCAAAATGATGAGGACTAGACATCTACCATGTATTCTAAATATCAAGTCGTTCCTCACTGATAATAGATATCACATTACAGCCCTAATTCTTCACAACAAGAACATTTAATCAAGCATGCAAAATTGACAATGAGTACCTTCTTTTCCAATTCTTCGGTAACATCCTCAAATAAATCTTTTGCTGTTGCGCCACACGTATTTGAAGCAACAGCTTTATAAGCTACAGACTCCTTGACCTGCAAAATTTATAGACAACAACATTAAGAAACTAATACATGAGATAAATAACATGACACATCAAGTGTCCTTGGCTCTGTGAGAAGCACAGAGAAGTTCTTGAATGTTGGAGCAGTCTTTTCCTTGCCATTTTTTCCCGTCACAGAGGAGTACCCTTGTTGCTCCAAGACCCGCCACGTAAACATGAAATGAGAACTACTTTTTGCTAGATTAAATATTTCAGAAATGTGATTTATACTACCTTCTGAAAATAGTCACGCCATTGGGTACTAGCTGTAAGAATGCCAGAGACAACATGTTCTTCCATCATCTTGCGAAATTCATCGCGGTTTTTACGCTCCACCGCTTTTATTTGTTCCTTGACAAATTGAATAACAGCAAAAACTTAAGACTGCTTAGACGTAATTGAAGGTCTATACTTGACAACAAAGATTGCTTTAAATGTCACCTTTTTTAATTTCCTCTGTTCCTCTTCTTCCTTCTCTAGGTCACGGATATATTCCTGTAAGCATACACATTATTAGTTTCCTAGGGGTATTGAGAGTCAATATAGGTGAAGAAATTCACCTGGAAAATCTCCAAGCGATCGATTTTTTCAAGCCGTGAACATCTTTCATCATCTTCCAACCGATCCTTAACTTTCCGCCATTGAGTATTCACCTGGATTTCAAACAAATTGCAGTTATATCCAACAATATAACATAAGACGCATAATGTTAGGATCCAGCACACTTACGTTAATCAAACCACAACTTTCAAGAAAATGCCTGTACTCTAGTCTATTCTGATGTTGCTCCTCTTGAGCTTTTTCTCTTTCCTGAATTTAAAAACTATTGTGAGCAAAGAACAACAGGCACATTAAAAAAAAGAACACCGCAGTTATGTTACTGCATGTTTATACAGTACTGCATTAGGTATCTTCATCTTTTGGTAAATTTTCAGGATGAAGGAACAGTAAGACCAACTCTATAAGCAGACAAAGTGAGGAACAACATTATTTGGGGCTATGAGCTGTGCACAATTTCATGAGCACATGCAGCAGCAGAAGCATACAAACTTACTTTCTTCTTAAGATCAACCAAGTAGCTTTGAAAAAGATCTTCACGGTCAGCAGGTCGTTCTACAGCCTTGTAACGCTTATCATCTTCAAACAATGCTATAGCTTTGCTGGTTTATAAGAAAATACATGGCAATACCTTAATACACTGAACTAAAAATATGAACCAAAATCGTCACTGACATCAAAATGTCATCACAAGAAGGAGAATTAACCTCCATCTCATAGATGATGTCAAAACCTTGGACTCCTGAAAGGGAATCGAAAGAAACAAATGAACAAATGTCAGTCAGATTAGGTATACATGATTAGGTTACTACTATGTTAAGATAATGCAGAAACTGCTTGCCAAAGATGACTTTTGACCTCATAATCTATAGAACCAACCCCAAAAATAATATCAAGATAAGGCAGGACATCTTACTATGTTAAGTAATGCAAAGATTGCTTGCCCAAAATGATTCTTTATGCCATAACTTTCAGCACAGGCTTTCCCAGCAATTAATTTGAATCAGGGCATGAACATAAAAGATTTGGCATCCAACCACAAACAGGTTGACGCATTAATGAAGTTAACACTTTTATTTAGCATACAACTAGCGATCACAAGAGATAAAATAAGGTTGGAACAGTTTTCATGCTATATCACTTGTTCATGACTTCATTGGAAGGTTAGATATATGGCATATTTTTAATTGGACCAACAAATAAGGCTGTGTATGAGCACACATTAAATGCAGCTACTGAAACACTGAAGCCTCATTAATGATGTAACTGCCAACAACAACAAATGAAGCCTCCCCTCCTCACCAAAGTGAAAAGAAGCATAATAGCAAGTGGTAAACCGACATGCAGAAAATTATAACGACATCCTAGATGTTCAGAAAAATAGAAACCTCGAAAAGAAAACTAGAACATCACATGCTAGATATAACATACTTCTAACATCTTCATGAAATCATCTTTTGCTTTTCTCTGCCTCAGGTGACTCTGATCTGCGTCCGATTTCTTTTTTTCTATCAGAAACTATGGTAACACCCCATGAAAAAATAATCAGAATGGTGACCTCAAACTTGTATAGAAGACGAAACACTAGGCAGAAAAATGAAGAATGATAGTATGAGTATAAGGGTTTACCTCATTAAATGCCCGTTTTCGTTCCCCAAGTGTTTTTAACACGCCATATCTCTTATCATTTATGATCACTCTCATTGCCTGGCATGTCAATTTCATGATCAATAACAATAAATTGAAGAAACAAGCAACAAAGTGAGAGAAATGAAAGTGATACCTGTTCCCAGCTACAATCAGCTTCAAGATTTGCAGACTCCAATAAAGATTTGAAGGCAGCTTTTGCTTCCTAGAAAATGTGTAGGTAGAAAATGAAAAACAAAGACAGAACTAAAACATGGAAACGTTTCTAGAAACTGTACAATGTCTACCTCTTTACTTGTATATAACACGGGCTCAACATCTACAACTTTTTCCTCCCATTGTGCTGCGTTCACCTTCTGACCAGCTGATGTGCCCTTCTTTCCTTCCTGCCAGTCACATCATTAATTAAGTACTTCTATTTTCTTCTTCCAAGTTGGGACAAAGAATGTAAAATGAAGGAAATCCATAAACTTCAATATAATAAGAAAAGTAGGAAACAGCAAATAGTATTGAAGAAAAGATATAGCTCCATGCAAGCTGATAGATCTAAATGAAAGAAGAATATAAAGAAATGGGAACCCGACTTTACGGTGATTAAATGGGAAGTAAAATGAAAACTTCTGAACAAAGTGAATGGAAATACATGTGAAACAGCACACAGAGAAAATAAGAAGTAGAAGATATTCATAGTTTCTTGCACGCTTAACCGTCTATTAAGGTAAGAGTTCTCAGATGAAGAAAAGAATGATTGGCCATACCTTGATATCCTGCACCAGAGCTCCATCTAAAGCATTAGCAACAGCATGCGAGTCTGAATTCTCCAAGTTGGTCCTAAATTTTTCCATTTTTCGACATTACACAAGGACCACCCCAGAATGCCTATCATCATTTCATAATCAATAGAGAAAAATATAATTACTTACTTTGGAGATGAACTTGTGTTGGCCAAAACAATTGGAGCACCGTTAACTATTGGAGGAACTGGGGATGGAGTCCCCACACCCCCAGATGCAATCGATGAAGAATCAAGGCCCAGATTTGGGGGGTCCTTTCCAACAGAAGTGTGAGGTTTAACTGCCACAGGGCTTGAAGCAACCCCAGAAATCGTCAAAGATCCATCATTAACTGAGCTCGTAGAAGCCAAAGGTTGTTCTAGTGTAGAGGATGTAACAGGGGTAGGAGCATCTGCATTAGGCATCATCCCAGATTGAGACCCTTTAGAAGCTTCTTTCTCAGCCCGCTCTCGAGCCAACTGGACATTGAAAACAAAAGTTAGAGCAGAACAAGAACGAAAAATAGCAATCTTTTTTCTCCGACGGAGTCAGAGAATAGAAAATCAATGATTCTAAATCAAAACCTCCAGTTCATCAGGTATCTTCCATTTAGATTGCTTTGTTTCCTTGTTGTAATAATATCTGCATACATGTAGATATCAAGTCCAAAAAACATGTCTCAAGGTGGGAAAATATACCAACTGAGGATGAGCAGAACTTACTTTTTACCCTCTGCAGTTGTGAACTCTTTCCAAACAGTGGAGGCATCAGCCCTCTGCAAAAGCCAAAATGACTAACATATTAGTCACCATCAGACAAGCTCATGTAGATACAGTAATGCATAAATTGTTCAATGACACTTCAACATCAACTTTATGTGTACATAACTATTAACTGATGGTAAAGAATTCAATGATACAAAGAGTATGGAATGGTTAATAACCAATTTCCTTAATTAAAGGGACTACTTCTTAGAGCTATTTAATTCAAGAAAAAAATATGAAGCACATGCTAAATAATAGGACAGGAAGTTCATACAGTAGAAAGCATGGATGGCAAAAGAAATGAAATACTTTGTATGAAACTGATTCTATCATTTAAGTTAGATGAATATAAAGTTATCTAGCCCAAAGGCATTTAAGAAAGACGTAAGAATTGGAAACAAAGTACATTTCTTAAGGAGATTCAAAGCACAACGGCAGAGCTGTCAATTATGGAGGAACTTAGATCATGTAACAGCATATCCTGTATGGTAGAGCTTATAAACATAATAGAAGATTAAATGGCAAGTCTTAGTACCTTAATACTAAGGAACCATATTTGTTGCTGAGAACACTCGAAAAGTGAAAGACCATATTCGAAGATTATAAATTACATGAGTAGAGGCCCCAGCAATAGCATAAACGTACTTCTCAGATAAAGTAAGGTTTTAAAACATATCTGCAAAAGCGAAGGGCTCTTGGTGAAGAAAAAATAAATAAAGGTGATAAGTGTCACTAACTAACTTCAAGTTCAAAAATGAATTTCTTAAACTAAAACAATATATGTAGTTGGACCATTTTAACCTAGATCATGTGATGATGCAAGGATTCATATATGAACCTGCCAACTTAACATCCTCCCTCTTATCTATGTGCTCTTGTGAATTCAATATTTAACTCCTAACTCTTTTGTCTTCCTTCTCTATGATGTTGCTAAAAACCCTGACCTTCACTTAGGCAATCACAGACCAGCACCTAGTGCCTGTCACCCACGCAATCCCCTAATTCCTATACCTCTCAAATCACCCACTTAGAGCATGGATTGGCATCAAAAAGATCACCTTGCTATTGTAGGGTGCCCCCTG
>LUCG01303628.1:0-15136 GCA_001633085.1 Carthamus tinctorius
ATCGATGGTTTGTACGGTTTGTATTCTAAGAGTGGTTTGCAAATGAACATGACCCTATATATAATTAATATAAAATGGTCAAAGGTATGATAGGTTGAAATGCTGTGTTACAGGATTTGAAAGATTGGTGATGGTTTGAGGGGAGGGGGGGATAGTAGAAAGTTGACGTGACGCTGATGTGAAACCACGAAACCAGAGCTTTGTGTGGGTACTCATGGCCTAACTATTTTCTCTCCAAAACCTTTAAAATAGCCAACTTATCTGCTAAAAAGAGAACTCCGCTAAAAGCAAACTCCGCTGCTAGCGGAGTAGGGATGAAACGTAAAAGTCTATCATTCAGGGTTGAAACGTAAAACCATTTTCCGCTATTAGAGGGGGGTGTTTTTAGGCAGTGTTCTCTTTTTATCGGAGAAGTTGGCTATTTTGAAGGTTTCGAAGAGAAAAATAGTTAGAAGGTGTTAAGGGTATTTTTAAATGGCTAAAAAATATTAAGTTCTCTGGGTTTTTTTTTATATAAAAAATTAATGAGTTTATTTTACAAAATGATTCTTTTTCAAACATGTAATATAAACAGTAGCGTAATCATGAAAAAAAAATCTGGTAGGGACACTGTTAAGATAGACTAAAGGTCCGTAAAGTTGTTTGATATATTTTTAACTTAATTCTAATGTTTTGAGAGATGTTTTAGATTGCTTTCAAGGGGTTCTTAAGTCTTTTTGGCGACTCCAAAGAACTTTTTCAACCTTTTTGTTTTTTTGGTTCGATCTCAAGGCGTTTTTTTGGTTGATAAGGTCCTATAAGAGAAATTACTGGGGGAAACGATAATATAAATTATAAAAATATTTGTTTTTAACCTAACAAAATCATTTTTTTTATTTTCTAGCGGGGCCCTTTCTCCCATGGATTGCAATGTGTATCCGCCATTAAATATAAGTATGGTTGCTTCAGTGCTTAAAAAGGAACCAAAACAAATGAAACAATTGGAAAATTTATAGAGAAACTGTACTATTATAATGAAAGGAAAAACATCTTATTATGATTTTGTTTATTGGTTAAGACATGATGCACTTGACCAAAGTTTAGCGGTCATAGTCCGCTATATATGAATGTCACCATACCAAAACACAAAATTGCTGGCTGGTTGTCTTCCAGTGCTGTGGCGGATTGGTTATCGTTTGGGGGGTTCGTAACGCCCTAACCGAGTTCGAGCCTTCCCGTGTGCATGCCTGGAGACATTTAAGTGGGGCCATGTTTAGTCCCCAAAATTGTCGGGGATTAGTCGGACTTTGGCCCGGACACCCTTTCAAAAAAAAATTGTTGGTTGGTTAGAGAGAATAGACATGTTATTTAAGGAAAATTAAAGCGGTTCCAACATATGTTAAGAAGAATAAATCAAAGTCTAGTTAAGATTAGTTCAAACACATATTCACCTAAAGTATCTCGTTTTTATGATGATAAATCTTGACTTTTGTATCATATAACAAATACATGAAACCTCTAAAATAATGAATAGAAGGTTGATATCATGTGAAAATATTGAAACTCAAAAAAGTAAGATAATGACCAATTAAATAAACATCATATTTGTTTAAAAAATTTGTGACATTTGTTTTGAAATACAAAAGGTATTTATGATGATAGAAAACAATTGTATGGATGATAAAATTCATGTGAAATGCTAATGGTTGTGTTGGAGCTTGGGGGACAAAGGTGGCATATATCAATGCCTTCACATCTATTATTTTTGAAACAAATTATATTGTATATTTTTGAAAAATCATACAATTAATTTCAAGATAATAAATGCCATCATTATATTTTTAAAGATGAAATGGATGGTAAATGGTAAGTTTGAAATTAACCAAAAATAGGACTTATTTATCAAACAACTGTATTATTAAAACTTATTTACTAAACAATTACTAAAAAGGTGTACTTTTTAATTAATTGAACTTTGATTCTCTCTTTTCTTTTTTTATTCCTTCTTCTCCTTTCTCTTTTCGCCACCAAAACCCACCACCGTCACCTTCATTTTTTTTCTCTTTTAACGGCCAAAATTGCCGGCCATGACGTTGCCGGAAAACGAAGACGAAGCCATGGAAGCCGTTGAATCACTCCATTCCATCTCCAAAACTCAATTCTTCAAAGGAAAATGGTCTATAATCCATTGAATCACTCTCTCGCCGGCGCCAACCAGGTGTAATTTGCAAATGTGTTAAATGGGTTGACTATTAACTTTCAATTGTTCCTATTGTTTCTTTTCCTTTTGATAAAAATTTGAGTTAGTTAAATTTACATGCTTTATTCCCAACCTAATAAATGATGACAAATCATTTTTTTATAAAATTTTATTTAAACTTTATATTCTTTTTTTTAATGTGTATTTATTTGATTGGTGGATAATAGTGGACATGAATGACATATGGGCATTTAGCATCGATGATTTTTATCCCTAAGTTATACCCAGACTAATCCTGGCAAATTGTGACTACGATAAATAAATCATGATAAATGCAGTTGCCACAACTGTTGTGTATATCTGGGATCTTCCTCTGGACAAATACGATATCCCACTATAATCCTCAGGACCTCACCCACCATACCATAACCCTTGTTGTTAATTGGCTCATTTGTTTCGGGCTACGCCCAGATCAATCCTGATAAACTATGACTACAAGACTTTTACTTTAACTTCGATAAACTCAGTTGCTACAATTGTTACAGACACGTAGAATCGAATTAAATACAGATGATATATTCTACCAAAACTCCCCTGGACCTCAACCACGATACCACAATCTTTGTGGTTTAAATGTGAAAGGTAAGAAGGGTAGTTTGGGTATTTTAAGACATGGAAAGCGACAAGTGTCACGAATATAGCAAGGGGTTGGGGCCTTGGGGGGGCTTAAATGCAATGTCTGCTAATAAATCTGGGTAGATTCACTTCACACCAAAAATTAATAGCTTTCGACTACTTTTTGGTCGGTATGTGTTGCACCTTATGGATTTCAAACTTGTAAACATAAATTCCAAAACCAAAAAAATTGTATCGATTTTTTATTACCGTGGAGTTTTTAAACCAGTTTACGTGTATCGACTAATCCTACGGCTGAATTCCTATGAATTCACTTATGTATCGGCTAATCATTTCTTGTTTAAACTTGTTTTGAGTAGGTAAAAATATAAAAACTCGGGGGAACAAATTATTTACAAAAATTGGATCTCACAGTTTACATAAAATACCCGGTTCCAGTCAACAGTGTTGTGGCGGATTGGTTATCGCTCGGGGGGTTCATAGTGCCATAACCGAGTTCGAGCGTTCCCGTGTGCATGCATGGGAACATTTAAGTAGGGTCATGTTTAGCCCCCAAAATTGTCGGGGATTAGTCGGGCTTTGACCAGGACACCCTTCCAAAAAAAAAACACTCGGTTCCATTTTGAACGACCCCATATATATNCACAAAGATGTTTTCATGAGACGAGTCAGACCACATTTTTATACGTGAAACGTCACAGGAAAACGTGCAGAAGGTAAAAGAAATTCAAAACTTCACAGCAAAACACTGTGAAGGTTCCTTCACAGTGTGAACATGAGGACCACTAGTATCGCGCCACATACCAATATTCAGTTTGGATGAAAGCTTTTATTCACCCTGCATGATATTCATACTGAATAAAGCAAATGCCGATTAAGATTGCCATGTGGCACAATTTTCTTGGTCCTCACGTTCACAATGAAAGATGAGTTCACATTTGAACTTTCCCCTCTCTCCCTCTCTCTCTATATGTGTGTGTGTGTGTGTGAATTTGAACAAATTTAAACATTGAGATACAATTTTCTAAGTAAATTCTACATGAACATCACAAAACAGCTATCTTCATTTTTCACAGATAAAATTTGTACAAAATGACCCTTTCGTCCCCCATTACTGCCATCTGTGTACGAATCTACATTCTACACTAAACAACAAACCACCATCTTTAAAACGTTAATTACACACATAACATTCCTCAAAAAGCATTACAGAACAACTATTTTCACAGACAAAGCCTTTTACAAAATGACCAATTTACCCCCATCGCCGCCATCTGCATTCAAGCCTACACCGTCTCTGTGACTGCCGCCACCCAAACCGACAAACACTGTACCAACCAAGGACCAAGCCACCCTCACCTCACCTGCCCAACGGGATGCACACCAGCCGAACTTTCCTTCCGGGAACGGCTATGGCCCACAAATCTTCCAAACTTCGGTTTCTTCCCCGAATAAACCGACCCTGAAACCTTTCCACATTTTCAGGATTCACAATTCCAGCAAACCCCCGGCTTCTAGGGACAACATATCAGCTCATTATGGAAGACGATTACGGGGATCTGAAGAAGAAATGAGGCCTAAATCTTCGATTAACCAAAACTCGACAGGCAAACCCAAATTCCTATCCTTCTCCAGAATCAGGTGAAGAAGAAACTTACTTTACAAATGGGCAATTCCAGAAAAGAAACTTCAAAATTTACATTAACGGGTAACAAAGAGCCGATACAGAGAAGAAAAAAGCTTCGGTTCCGTCCCAAGAGAAGAAACCTGTGTTAATCAGAAAAATGGAAAACATCAAGATCAACTTTGATACTTTTAGGGCCCATTCGGTTTGTGGGGTTTAGAGTTGGATTCCATTCCATTCCATTCCCATGTTCGGAATTGAAATACCAAAAACATGAAATTTAGAAATCCCATGAGGGTGATTGGTATTTCGCTGGGATTTCATATTTGTTTGTAAGAATGTTTCAAAATACGTTAAAACACTTGTTTTGCAATAACCAAATCATAAGAAGGTAATATAATCATTTTTATATACAGACTGGAATTCAATTCCATTCCATTCTAAACACACCAAAAGATTCCAAATCCTTCAACGAAATCCAAATACCTCAAAAACATTGCGTCAAAAGCAAACAGGACGTTAATGCTTAAATTCACGACACGGAAGATTACTAGAAAATGCCTAGAAATACGAAAACTAAGCGGCCATTTACTCACTCTTACCGGGCAAGTGCTGACCCAAGTAAGAATGTTGACCCGGATAAGTGTTGTATGGGTGAGAGAGTGTTTACCAAATGTTTTTGGTAAGTGCTTGCCAACAAAAAAAAAAAAGAAACTATTTGAACCTTTTTTGCAATTGTATGTTAAAAGAAAGAGGGGAAAAAGAAGTGGCATGCATAGAAATATGGAATAATCAAATCTGACCAGGGTAAGCATCATTTTGGTGCTGGCTCGGTCAGATCTTGGTCAGATTTCAGCATTAGTAAATAAGCTGATTGCTGACCGAGTCAACATTGGTGGCCGGTCAGCATCAAGCAAACAGCCCCAGTCTAACAAAATTTACCAAGAGAGAGCTTTCAAACAAAGTGACTCACCTGGTGCTTTGCCTGCCCAATCGTCCATTAAACACGCTTCATCAGGATCTTCTCCACTGAAAAAACACCCGCTTGTTGTATTAAGACGACACGAGCAGCGACAACCCATTCTCATCTGGGTTGGACGTTCAGAGCGATGATGTCTGAGAGCGAAATGAAATCGATTTTTCAGGATATCTAATGATGGTTTTATCTTTTAACAAAATAAACATTAGAAGTATCTTCCGTAATGTTCTGGGGGTCCAAATCCAATTCAAGATTTAGAGATATAAAATCTACGACTAGGTCAAAGTTTAATACAGCGAAAATAAATTCAAACTCAAGATTTGGAGATTTAAGAACCTGTGTTAGACCATCTGCAACAACTTCAGGCATCCACTGGAGTTGGCAGCAACCACCATGTCCGATTTTTGTCTCCAACAGACACTTGAAACAAACTGATTGCTTTCGTTTTCAGTCTCTTTCCCCGAAATAGGGTCAATAGAGCCAAACTTATGGGAAGCGATAGGCATCGGCAATGATCTATAGTAAGTAAACACCTGCAGACAAGCACAACTAACTTTACAACCCAAAAAATAAAAAATCTTCGATCTTGATCGATGAACTAGCCAGTCACACAAAAAATAAGATAGATATTGCATTACTGCTATTTGATTAACGTGTCTTCTGTAAATGCAGAAATGTATGTTCCGAGTGAAAGGAAAACAAATTTTGTACTTAGGGGTGTAAACGAGTCGAGCTTAATAATTCTTGAGCTCAATCGAACACAAAACAAAACTAGTTTAACTTAATGAACCGAGCTCTATGACACCAATGTTTGACTCGGCTCGGTCGAAAACTCAATTCAATTTTTCGAGTCAAGTCCAGCCGAGCCGAGCCATTCGAGCATACCTTTTTCAAGCCAAACATGCTCATATATTTAATAATCACACAATAAAATTTAAAAATTATCAAGCTCAAGCCGATAAACGAGTTAATCTATCGCGAGTTCGAACCCATAAACGAGCATTGAGCTCAAGCTCGATAACTCAAAAAATATCTGATCTCGAGCTCAAGCCCTACACTGAAAAAGTTAAGCTCGAGCCTAGTATTATTTTTTTGAGCCCGGTTCGATTAACCTGCTACTCGACTCCACTTGGCTCGTTTACACCCCTAGTTGTACTACAAAAGAGGCTCGACATTTCAAAGATATATTTCTCGTTTGCTTCTGTCTAAACAACAAAACCGGTTTACGCTAATTTGCATATAAAAAGACAATTATAGGTAAAAAGGGCATACCTCATTAGTTTCTGAACCACAAGCAATGTATCCATCAGCAACAGACAAACCAACAAAATTCTACAAATTCAGTAAGAAAGCATATTCAGTAACAGTAACAGTAAATGCAAGAGAATGATAATATAGTAAAAGGAGCAATTATGTGCACTAAAATCTAGAAATATACCTTCTCATTAGTATGTCCTTTGAAGGTTAAGATGCAACTGCTGGTTGATAAGTAACCATTATTTGCTTTATTGAGGTCCCAGAGCTTTAACGTGTTGTCGGTCGATGCAGAAACAAGGGTTCCGGAATCCAAGAATTTTACATAGCTAACAGCTCGGTCATGGCCGGCCAATGTACACAAGGGAACGGAAGTATGCCGAAGATCATAACAATAAGTTCTATAATCGGCAGACCCGAAAGACAACAAATGAGAGGAGTAAGGAGAGAACTGGACACAACAGACGTTTGCGACACTTTTGATTGTGGATAAGCTCTTCTTCTGCATATAAACAATCCTTTAATTATTGATCAACTTATTCAGAATAATAAATTTCTAACGAGTTCAGTATATGTTGCATCCAAACACCACCTAGGGTGTTTGATACTAAGATAAGACAGGACAGAACCGGACAAAACAACTGTTTAATGTTTGGTAAGACAGGGTTGGACAAGACGGGACTGGTAAAATGACCAACTTACCCCAAAATGAGTTGTTTCTATATCTTGATTAATTTATGTAATTTATTAGATAAAGTTTATGTATTTTCCAATTTTTATTTTATACCTTCTCTAATATAAAGTTTTGTCAAAGCAATTAAAATGACACAAAAATATGAAGCTTATGTATTTTCCAATTTTTATTTTACACCTTTTCTATATTACGCTTTTATTATTAATATTAATAAATTATACAAATGAACCAAAATAGAGAAAATGTGTTAAATAACATTTTGAGAATGGTAAAAAGTGAAAGTTTAAAGAGGACGAATATACAATAAAGAAAATTTAAAGGACGGATAGACTGTAAAGAGGGATGCATATTTGATATTTTAGAAGGGAATTAGGTTTTATTTTGAGGGTACATTGGTAAAATATAGGCTTGTTCCACCTTGTAATACTATGTTCCATATAAAAGAATTGCCAACGTGGAACAGTGAATCGTCCTCTGTTCTGACCTTTCATTGTACCAAACATACCTTTAATGAATATCAGAAGAATGAGCTATCAGCTATGTACCAAACATAGTTCAAGTAAAACGTTTAAATATTTGTCAAATATAGTACTACTCGATTTATTTCTAATACGGGGAAGGTGGTAATCTTTAATTCATAGCCGGTCAAAGGAAATGTTCCAATTTTCTTGAGACACTCTTGCCTATCATGAATAGCCTTTCTAAGAATCTATTTGATTCAGAAGTATAACTAGAACCAAAAAGAATGGTGTCATAAAAGCCAAATTAATAAAAAGGAAAGAAGGGGTATACCTCATTAATGCTCCATAGTTTCACAGAACAATCATCACTTCCGCTGGCTAATTTTATAGGATCCACTCGAGAAAAGTCAACAGACCACGCCCTCCTTTCATGCTCAATATGATGAGAAACTGCTTCACCGGTTCCAGCATCCCATAACTGGGATCATCCATGAAATTATGCAAGGAACATCACGAAGTAATTAGTTCATATTTATGATACTCCTGTTGACATACCACTTTGCGAACAACTCTGTAAATTTATGAAGTGTACTAACCTTGACCACACCATCATAGTCAGTTGAAGCCAGATAGTTCCTGATATAGCTATTCCAACAAATGCAACTAAGCTTTGATTTGTTCGACATCTCCACGGCTGGATAATGGATGTCAACGGAGTCATTCAATAAAGCTTGAAAATCGTATATTTTTATCTTCTTCGACACTCCAGCAGTCGCAAAATAATCCTCGTCTCGGTCAAAACCAAGTGAACATACAACGTTTCCCATACTACTAAAATCACCATTCCTTAAAGTACCACGCACCTCAAACCTACTGTAGCGAGCATATTTGCACAAACCTTTAAAGAAGACCCCTAAGCGATCTGAAGGTTTGTTGTCTGCTGGGTTATTAGTTGCCCCAAGATTATTTTCCCGACTTCTTAAGACTTCATGCTCCCCAGGTTTGTTTGCATCGCTTTCAGGAGCCCCGATGCTGGACCTCACGGAAAAGTATGCGTGTTCAAGATGATTTAGATTGCTTATCAACCGTGATCCACCGGGGCTAGAAAATGCAGATGATTTTAGTTTTGCCCCCGAAGTTGGACGGTTTTCTTGAATGGAGCCATTTCGTTCAGATTCATGGGCAGGAAAAGGCAATGCATTGTTTGGTCGTCTTAACTCAATCTCTGAAATGTCGGATTCCAAGTACCTAATATCTTTGACTAACTTTATGGCGCTTTTCTGCTTTTGGTCTTTCAGAGATGCAAGAAAATGCAGCATCAAATCCAATTCAGCATCCTCTTGATCAATGGACGATGACAACTCTTCCATTGATGATTGTTGTATTCCGCTTACAAGCTGGGACTGTAGGATGTCCCTGTTGAAAGATAATCCATGCACTTTAAGTTACAAGTAAAGAACAGTTTTTAGGTTTGGATGTGTACGCAGAAAGTCGAAAGGAATAATAGTAAATACATCTTTAAAAAAAAAGAATATATCTAGGAACCATTTATTCTGCTTATAAATAGAATGAGCTGTCTTTTCCTTTAAGAGCAACATTAAGTATGCAATGCAAAAACTAATTATCCAGCCTTCGCTTTGATTAGAACTAATATAACAAAGATTATAGCATTACTGGTGAAGTAACATAAACACAGGAACCATGTGTCACAAGTCATATATAATTCAACCAATACCTAGTTGTTGGGCGTAATGATGGCTCAGGATGAAGTAGCCAAAGACAGAATCCAGCTTCCTTGGCATTCTCTGACAGAAAACTAGGAGGAAGTATCCTTTGACGTAGATCCATCATTGCAATAGCATGTGCTCTAGCAGATTCAGACGATGCAAGTAGCTGAAAACAAGAGATACACATAAGTTGCAAGCAATCATCCTCTATGCACATACCACCTTCACCAAAAACCAAGATGTATGATATTGATGGAAAAGGGAAGAAAAAGAAGACTGTTACTTTCTTAGTAAGCTCAAAATGTAATGACATGATGCGTGAAGTGACCTTGGGTACTTCTTAATACTTTATGAGTATAATTAGAGACAATGGTTTACTTGTTAACTGTAATCTCATGTAACATACCGAAATAGGTAATAAACAAATGCGGCAACTAAACTAAGTCAGAGAGTAAAACCAAACCAAACCAAACTAATGAAGCTATCCAGTATACATCACTCTGGGGTGGGGTCTGGGGGTAGGACGTCTGCAAACCTTACCCTTACCAAAAAAAGAGTAGTGAGGCTGTTTCAAAGAAAACCCAGGCTTGAGAAATGTGTTGTCGAAAAGTTCAAAAAGGAGAAGATGTGGTATTGAGAAGTTTATTTAGTACTTGAGACATTTTTGGTAAAGTACAAGGAGCTTTGTAGAAGTAGAGTAAGAACCATAGGCAACAAGAAAACCAGAAAATTTAGCACAGTGAAAGCATACGAAAAAATACGTGAAAGTAAACATTGTAAAAACAAAGAATCGTAGAACCGTAGGGCAGATAAGTAAGCCATAAAGACCGCTCCTAGTTAACCTATACCATCCAAAATTTATTTCAAATGATGTCTGTGTCTACCTGTCTATCATCCAAAGCCTTTGTTCATAGAATCTGTGAAAGCTTTAAGGAAGCCTAGTGCTTGTTATCAAGCTCATAAGATCCACCTAGATTCTCTACCCCTGAACCTTTGATGATTGTAAGTTCGTAACTTCCAGGGGAATTACACATATGATAGTGGTCCAGTACAGATTTTCATATACTGTTTGTTTAATTGATTTTCTCTTGAAAACCTCCTCATTAAGCAATAGTAGCCAACGCAGATGCCATGGTGCATGGCAAGAAGTAAAATCCACATCATATTCATGGATCCTTGCAATGTATACTAGCCCACCATTCAGGGCCATTCTGCATGATGTGTGATGCCTTGAGGTGAAAAAATGGGCCACTAACTTTCTGCATTTCTTTAGAACATCTTGGCTTTCATTCTGAGCCTTTATAGTAACAGGGAAAAAAAGATGTGTCATGTCATCACATAAAGGGCCAGATATCATTAACCCTGTTTTACCTTTATTTTTTGTTACATTTATTTTGTAGCCCTTTTTTCATTTTAATTTGCGGAAAAGGCAGGTTGTGCCCTCCATGACTCTTTTCCAAGTTGGCACCACATGCCATAACTGCTATGTTATTTCAATAATAGTTACTTTATATTCTCTACACCTGCAAACAATATACATTCTCTCAACCAACAAATTAGGCCACAATTGAACACATTCCTTACTCTATTTTAACATTAGTTTAAGTCGACTACAATTAGCAACTATCACCAAAACATCATATGATTAGGAAGTGAAGAGGGAAAAGGCTGCAATGAAACACAAGGCGCACCTCAAATAGAAGAACGCCTAGAGAGTAGATATTTGAAGACAAAGTGGAACACCTCTCTCTAGGATCCTCTGGACTGGCATACCATTGCTCTTCGAACGGATCACTGCGTAAGTTTGACACCATTTGGGACGTAGCAGACACATGCAGGCTATTGGGCATGCTTTTGATTGGATATGTATCGTCTCTTTTAGGGATGCTCTCTTCATTAAATCCGTACCCAGTATCTCGAGGACAGCCATTAACAGTGCCAATATCATGTGCAGTTCCATATTTAAGACCAGCACGTGCTGTGAATTGAGGCCACCTACGAAAAGAGTTCGGCTGGTCCCCATGCTTTCTTCTTTTTGAGCTTTGACTAGCACCAAGATGAAGATCATGCTCCAATTGCCTCTTTCCATCTCCATTATTTTCCAAGTGATGGAATTCTTTACCCCCAATGGTCCCGATGAGTTCTTTCTGGACAGGTGAACCAATATATACAACTTGGTTTGATGGCATCAACTTGAAGCATGATGGCCTTAAGGCTTGCAAAGCCACTCCTCGAGAATGTGATGAATCAACCAGATCTAGGATCTGCTTGAATATATACAGGCTCTTGGATTTGTCTACCTTGTTCTGACCGGCTTTCAGCCATTCTCTCAGACACAAACCATCATGAACACTAGTAACGCTAGGCAAAGGCTCAGTTATGTCGTCAGAAGGGTGAAGAGCAGTTTCCTTACTTGAATCAGGTGCCGAGTTAAAATCTCTCAAAGCGTCCTTTTGATGATTCTGATCACGAGTTGGGCCACTGCAGATGACACCCTTTCCCTTCAATGTATTTTTCACAAAATACCGAGAAAACCCTGATTGAGAAAGAATCTTTGTTCGAATCCCACCAGGAGATAACAATGTATTGCATGAAGCAGGTTGCTTGTCCTGACGTCGTGAATTGTCCATTGTATCGTTTTGATTTTCACTTTGTTGTTTATTGTTCAAAAGCTCTGGGAATAAGGTGGAGCCTGAATCTTCCCAAACACCAGGTATTGGCCCTTCTGCTCTCCGATGGAATTGCTGCCAATTGTTCTGTGCATTATGCATCAATTTGTCTCTCGCACTTGAAGCACCTATTTCCAAACTCCCACTGTTACAACTTCTAACAGTTAACTCTTCAACCATAGCCCCAGCATCATCCACATGCCGAGGGCTGGCACATGCACGTTCTGATGTATCAACCCTAGCGACATTCTTTCCATCCAAAACATCCATATACAAACCCATCGTGCTCTCTTGAACATTAACATCACCAGGTATTAGTATTTCCTGCATTTCAAGCATGCTGGAGCTTTGATGCTTCGACAAAAAACCACTCTCTTTTCTCAAGAGCCGTTTGCTATCAATGTCATTAACTGCCGTTGCTTCGTTACCCACTAATTCATCCATTCCCTCAAAAGAAACTTCATTCAATGGTGATGAGTTTTACTCCTACATAGAAATAAAACAGTAAATGTCAGGAAATCTAGGTTTAAGATAAGGTGGATCTGGAATTCATTCATTAATGGCAAATAATACATTCATAAATATTCAAAAAACTTGCAGCCTACTATGCATTCAATAGGTTAGACATAGACATAAATCTAAGGTTTTGAAAACCATACTTCCCAACTCCATAGGCTTCGATTGCAAAGTAATTCATAATCAAAACCTAATTGGTGATAAAAACAGATTAAACAGAAGAAAATAAAAAGGAACAATCAACAAGCAATCCTAACACATTCCAGATCGAAGAATCAGATTCACCTTTCACTCAACTAAAAATTAGGGCTCAAACTTCCACTCATTAACAACCAGAATACTTAACTTTAACATTCAAAATCAAATACGACCGACTCCAATCCTCAAAATACACAATCAAATCACAAAAACCCTACCAACCCAACTGCTAACTTTTCAACATCTCTAACCCCAATTTCGATCATCAACGATATAATCGAACAACCCAAAACTCAAAACACATCGAAATTCTTCTACTCAGATGAACTTAGATTCAACTTAATCACCGTCTTACAACAAATCAAAACATACAACTCCAAACAACAACAAATCAAAATCAAAATCAACCAATCAAATTACATAAAACAAAAACACATTAAAATAAAACAAAATCAATGATGAATTGATTGAATTGAATACCTTGGTTATCCCAATCGAAGAAATCGAGCAAGAAAAGTATGATAGATTCAGATGAAACAGGTATGATTAAAGATGAAGAAACTTGGAAGCCATGGCCAAGATTAAAACCCTATTGATAGAGGTTTTTTACAATATCTTTTTTCTTTTTTAAATAAAAATAAATAAATATTCCACGGAAATATATTTGCCACTCAATTTGCTTCAGAGAAAAGGGTTTTTATCATTAGATATTTTTCTTGTTCTTTTTCATTATTTTATTTATATAATAATATATAATATATAATATAATATTTAATTATTTATATATTTTAAACTTATCGAACAATACTTATGAAAACTTTATAAGATCCCTTTGGTTAATTGGTTGACCATTAATTGATATAAACAAAATAGAACCTTTCAAAGTCAAATGAATTCTAAGGTTATGCAAAGATAAGTTAATTTTTGCTAAAGGTTTACTTTATGAAAGTGTATTCAGCTTGTCACAAAAAGTTATTGTATACACTGTACTTCCATTTTTACCATTTGGCGTATCAGAAGTTTAAGAAATGGTTATTGTATGTGTATCCAACTTTATCAAAACCTACCATCTTAATGTATCCAACTTGTCACGAAAGTTTATTTAACTTGTCACATAATACATTAAATGGTAGGTTTTGATAGTTTCGATACGCCAAATGGTAAAAATGAAAATACAACACATACAATAACTTTTCGTGACAAGTTGGATACAATTTCGTGAAGTAAACCCTTTTCGCTAAACATAATTTATTCATAAGCTAGATTATCAGCTATGAGCTTAGCTTATTAGGTTATGCTTGGCAAAAATAAGCTAACTTAAGTTAGTGTATGTTTGGATAGACCATAGAGTAGCTTATTGAAACGCTAGTTGGAGTAACGTTTTAGGAGCTTTTTTATAGTTTTTTTTTTCCAATTATACCTTTATTAATATTAATTATTACTTATATCTCAATATACCATTTTTGGTCATTTTACATACTAATAAGCTATTTGTTAAACATAATTTATTAATAAGCTAGCTTATCAACTACAAGCTAGCTTATTAATCAACCATTAGCTTATCAATTATCAGCTAGGTTGCCAAACGCAAGCTTAAACAATATTTGTGTTGAAAAAAATTAAAGATTTAGATAATAGTTAATGGTCTTAGACCATCCGCAATGGAGACCGACAAGGAATCGGCAAGCTGCTGTTGCCGATCGGCATAGGCGGCAACACCGCCGAGGTCCTTTGACATGGGTGCAATTCGGCACCGTCATGCCGACTCCTTAGACGACCCACCCCACTCCACCTCTCTCTCCTTTCTCTCTATCTCTCTCTTCTTTCTCTCCCTTCTTTTCTTTTTTTATTAATTATTTAGAATTTATACAAGTTAAGTTGTCTTCACGTGTAGAATAATAATTATGGGTATTTCATTCAATTGGTTACCAATTTGGTGATTAGATTGAAATAGAATATGAGAAAAGAAATAGATGGAAAATTGTATAGAATTTAAATAGAAAGATAATATTTTTATTTGTTGTTATATACATTAGTATAAAGAAAGTATTCCGTTGGTTGGGTTGCAACCAAAGATTTTATGTGGGATCTAAACCATACACGTCGTCTTCAACATTTTTATAAAAAGTGTGGGGTCCACTTGACCAATCATATCACATACCACCCAACAAGGGTAACAAAACTAAACCTTTTCTTCTT